>CAUYRH010173502.1:0-24975 GCA_963574655.1 Perodicticus potto
CCTCCCAAGTAGCTGGGACTACAGGCGCCCGCCACACCGCCCGGCCATTTTTTGGTTGCAGCCGTCATTGTTGTTTGGCGGGCCGGGCCAGATTCGAACCGGCCAGCTCAAGTGTACATGGCTGGTGCCTTAGCCGGTTGAGCCACAGGCGCCGAGCCCAGAAACTGACTTTTAAAGGATAGTGGAGTTGTATCAGGTGTACCTTTCTGAATTAAGTTACAAGCCTTTGGAGAAAATGCAGGTGAAAAACAACAGTGTGTCCAGGGCATTTGACCCTGCTCACTCTGTACCTGTTAGAACAACAGTGGTTCATGGCAGGTGACCGTGCTGACTGTACCCTCCAGAGATGTGTTGGGATGCTTTTGGTTGAAAGCAACAGGAAAACCAATTCAGGGTGGCCTGAGCAATAACAAAAGGTATGGGGATGGTGGGATTTGTTAGCCTACTTAATTGTAAAATGTGCAGAAGTGAGATGGGTCTCAGGGTTAGCTGCTTGAGTGGCTGACCAGTGTTACTGAGGACCTAGTGTCTGTCTCTCTGCTTCCGCCCCATGTCATCAGTGTCATCTCATCACACCAAGAACCATAGTCTGTCCTAGAATCCTTGGTGAAAGTCCTGAGCTTCTCACTGATTGGCCACCCTTGAACCAATAAGTGAGGCCAGGGGAATACCAAGACCTGATTGGCTCAGGCCAGTGGCAGGGGATATAGGGTTTCCCTCCTTAGCTTAGACCACTCAGGACCTACCTGGGAGTCAGATCAGCCTCGTACACCTTAGGGAGGGGTAGACTGGATATTGGGAAGACAAATACAGTGTCTCACAGAACATGTGCTCCCGTGTAAGCTTAAGAAGAGAGAGAGGAATCTGCTGCCCTCTCAGTTCCTGAGACTAGGTCTGAGCCTCTTGCTGAGCTAAGCTCAGTGCATAATTCTGAAAAGTCTGCACTTTCTGTACAACATGGCCCTGACTACAGGCCAGCTTCTCATCCATCTCAAAAGAAACTGAGACTTAGAAGCAGATCATGAGAAGTGCTGCCAGGTGACAAGGCAGCCTGGCAGCCTCCTGCGAGGTTTCCAGTTTGTCTCAACCATACAGCACCTCCTACCTGAGATCTGACCCTTCTGCATCTATGATTTATTTCAAGGAAGGCTCATTGTCACTTGTTTGGTCCATCTTATCTTTCTATTTCTTTCTAGTATAAAGAGAAATAGCAGAAAATAATTTTCTCATGATTAAAAGAAAACTGACTTAACCATTTGTAAGAAAAGGAAGATTATTCTTTGAGGCTCCACCTTGGTGTCACCTGTGTCTCCTGGCTGCCAGTGACCTCTGTGCTTGAACGTTGTTACACATGCTAATTAGTCTTTTGAAATATAAATGGAAGAAGCTGTAATTAAAAGCAGGCAGTGGGGCCAGTAAAGGCATTTGCAGGGGTATGTATACAAGTAGAAGTAGAAACGCGAGTGCTGTGGCCTCATGGTTGCGACATTGTGGCAGGATAAGGCAGCTTGGAGGCATTAGTAGGTCCCGGAGAGTCTGGAGCCCTGGCTGTCAGAATAAGGCACTGACTTGGCACCCACTCAGGGAGGGAATAGGGCACCACTGCAGGCTTTTGAGTAAGTAAGTGAGATGGTGGAGCCCACTGTGCTATGCAGAAAGGGTTAGAGCCAGAGGAGTCTGGCCACAAAGAGGCAGTTAGGATATAGGAGGTTGTGAAGACAGGCCTGGTGCAGAGTAAGTGGAGGCAGAGGGTGCCTGGTTACTTGGGGAGTGTACTGGTGGGCTAGTCTAAGCCTTCATCCCTGGAGATATTTCCAGTAGCCATGCCGTTCTGCCTGATCCTGCTGTTGGATCAGGGAACTGTGGGAATATTTGGTTCTGTGGTGATATTTCCTTTCTTTTCCTAAGAGATGAGGCCACTGTTTAGCCATGAAGGAAGAAGGCAGAGAGTCGGTTGTTGCCTGGCTGATCAGGCTTCTGGAAGGAGAGGCTGCTTGCTCTCGTGCCCACTGGCAGTGGGGCCAGTCTCACTGGGAGAATGTGTCACTTTCTCCAAAGATTTCTGTCCCCTTGGCAGAATGATGAGGTTGCATGAAATGTGGTTGGTTTTCATACTTGCTTTTTGTTTTTTGGTTTTCTAAGCAGGAAAATCCCTTTTTCCAAATGACATGTTTATGGGTGTTTGCACCAGCTTATAAAACAATTTGGAACTCTCCTGAGTGGGCTGGGTGGGAGAGGGGAAGAGACTAGAACGCTCTGTGGTTGTCTGAGAAACTGGACTAAAAACTATGGCCTTGCCAGGCTCAGTAGCTCACACCTGTAATCCTAGCACTTGGGAGGCCGATGCGGGTAGATTGCCTGAGCTCACGAGTTCGAGATGAGCCTGAGCAAGAGCAAGACCCTGTCTCTAAAAAAAATAGCCAGGTGTTGTGGTAGGCGCCTGTAGTCCCAGCTACTTGGGAGGCTGAGACAAGAGAATTGCTTAAGCCTAGGAGTTTGAGATTACTGTGAGCTGTGATGCCATGGCACTCTACCAAGGACAGCAGAGACTCTGTCTCAAAAAAAAAAAAAAAGAACCATGGCCTTCGGTGGCCTCTATCCCTGCACACATTTTGTGGCTTCTAAATGGGCTGATAAGCCCAGAAGCCCCAGAGTGCAGTGAGTGGGTCAGCAGCAGCAGCATCTGGAGTCCTGGCTCTGCCCCCATCTCTCACTCATTTGAAAATTTCAAAGCCACATTTGAACATGAATCTTCAGAAGAGTCATGGCTGGGAAGTCTTCCCATCAGTTCAGGAAGAGGACCTGTCCTCTCTGTCCATCATGGTACCTTCTGATGCCAGAGACTGAGGCTGAAGGAAGCCTCCGCTCCCACTGCCTGTCCTCAGGAGTGGTGCCCGCGGCTCTCAGCCCTTAGGCTCTCCTGCTGTCTGGCTGGGCAAGGACAGGTGGAGAGAGGACCCCTCTTCTTTGGTTTGGTTTTCTGCTTTGCCTGAGAATCCTACAGAGCATTGGGAGGCTTTCTGCAAAGCTCAGTCCCTAACTCAGTGAGACTTTGTGGTTTTCCTAAAGGAATTGGCCCAAATAAGGAAAGAGGAAAAAGAGAAGAAAAGACGCCGCCTGGAGAACATCAACTCTCTGAAGGGCATGGGCTACTCCACGCATGCGGCCAAGCAGGCGCTCCACCAGGCCAGCGGCAACCTGGATGAGGCCCTGAAGGTAACAGCCCCTCAGGGCCTCCTGCCTTGCCCCTGAGCAATGGGTGGCATCCTGCCCATCCCCAGAGTCTTGGGCCGGTCCCACTGCCTCTGCGGCTGTCCACATACTTGCACTTCATGAAACCCACTCCCATGGGCCTTCCTCCTAATCCTTGTATGGATCTGAGGCTCAGCTCTCTCCTGTGCTCCAGCCTCATGCTTGGTGCCTGGCCCAGGCCTCTTGGCTTAGGACTGGCTCCTGTCCACACTGGTGGCAGAGGCCACAGGCAGGACTTTGTGTAGGGTTTCCATGTGCAACACAATGAGTTTAACATAAACAGGTGTAATTTTCATAAAGTTTTAGTGTAATTTTTTTGGTATTAAATTTAATTCAGATATCCAATTTTATATATTTAACCCATGGCACCTGTTGTCAGAAGTGACAGCAGGTTAGGGTCCTGTGCAGGGGCGTGTGGAGGGAGGGTGGTGGGGTAGACCGGCCAGGTGAGTGGGCATCATCTTGTGCCCTTGTGAGGAGGTCACACCAGGGGAGCCCTCCCTACCTTTTCTTCCCGTCCTTTTCTTTGGAAGACTCCACAGCCTTATTTATACATATTATATGTATGCTCTAAATTTAAAAATGTTGTTTGGATATCTAGTTTGACTTTTTAGGTTGAGGAAAATATAAAAGGGGCAGGAAGTTCTGTCTGAAGGGACTGATGGGGCTCAGAGAATAGTCTGGACTGTGTGAGCAGCTCATAGAAGCCTGAGCCACAGGAGTGGTTAGTGCTAGAAGGGGCATTCCTCAGTAGGACTTCAGAAGGTTAAGATTGAGTATTGTGCCATGAAGATGTCAGGGGTTAAAGGAATTCTACCTCCTGCCCGACGCTTTCAGAATAGAGGGCCCCGGGCAGACGGGCAGCCCTGAGCTGCTACGGGAGCTGCATGCAACTGCTCACGGCCTCAGGCCCCTGTTCCGGCTTCTGTGGATGCTGCAGCCCCTCTTGCTTGCTGGGGAGGAGAGGTCCTTTCCCCTGCTGGTTTTATTCCTTCTTCAGACCTCAGCTCTGACCTCCCCTCTGCCCGGAAGCTGCTGGTGAACCTCAGCCTGGGTTGGGGCCATCTTCTCTGCCTCAGGGTGGCCTTTGTGTAGTCCCACTTCAGTGTCCTTACTTGTTTGTCCTGTAAGTAGCTGAGGCCAGACTGGTCTGCCCAGCTCGCAAGAGGTATAGTCTCTGAGTGAAGGGTTGTCCATGATGAGTAAAGGGTATTCCTGTGTGTTCTAGATTCTGCTCAGTAATCCCCAGATGTGGTGGTTAAATGATTCCGATCCTGAAACCAGCAACCATCAAGAAAGCCCTTCCCAGGAAAACATTGACCAAGTGAGTGACAGTGCCTTTGTGCTCCCCTGCCGGTGCAGCTTTGGGTAGGATCAGCTGAGGTCAGGGGTGAACCAGGCAGTAGTCCAGGCTCCAGGCGTGACCTGCCTCCCCCGCACAGAAAGCAGAGAAAACATGCCGAATTCTTCCTTGTATGGTGCCACCTCCTTTCTGTGCGGCACTGTCTACCTCAGCCTGCCGTTCACATGAGCTCCATTTCCCTGCCTGTCACCTAAAAAGATGTTGCCGTGTCCTCTAAACTCATCCAGCTTCATGTGCCAAGTGATGACGGCATCCACATCCCCCTCCCCCAACACACACGCCTTAGTATGCCTGGTACATTGTGGCTACTTGGTGTGACACTTTGCTTTCAGCCCCCGAGGTGGTCACCCATCCTGAAATGACTGCATATTGACCCATTTGACTCAAGTCTTCCAAGACTTCTTCCAGGTGGCTCCATACTCCCCACACTCAGGCCACTGCTGCTGCGTGACTTGTGGTCTGCATGCTGTGAGTTCTTAGCAATGAGACCTGTCTGTCCAGTTGTGTCTGTGGGTGACAGGAGCTTTACAGGTAGAGCCAGAGGTCAGCATCACAGCATCCCCTCCCTGTCCCCTCCCCTAGCTGGTGTACATGGGCTTTGACGCCACAGTGGCCAAAGCTGCGCTGAGAGTGTTCCGAGGTAACGTCCAGCTGGCAGCGCAGACCCTTGCTCACAACGGGGGCAGCCTCCCTCCTGACCTGCGGCTCTCAGCAAAAGACTCTTCGTCAACACCATCCACATCCCCTTCAGATTCTGCAGGTAGGTCTGAGTGCCACGTGGAAAGCAGAGTGTCCCCAGCCTTGGAAGCTGACAGGGGAGCCTGTGCCCTGGGCTGCAGTTGACGTGGACACATAGAAGGGCATCTGGCCAGCTGCCTGGTCATTGTGGCCAGCAGGAGGCATAGTCTGCTGTTGACCTTGGCTGTGCAGTCATCCCAAAGATTATTCCCTTTACGTAACTCATTGCTATGATATTTTATTGTAGGAACCTCTAGTGCCTCGACAGACGAAGACATGGAGACAGAGGCCATCAATGAGATCCTGGAAGACATTCCAGAACATGAGGAAGATTATCTAGACTCAACTCTGGAAGATGAAGAAATTATTATTGCAGAGTACCTATCCTATGTAGAAAACATAAAGTTGGCAACAAAGAAAAACTAAATAATGAACAGAAATAAGTATAAGTTTCTGCTTATAAACGCTATCATTATGAAAAGTTTAATGCAGATCTTTTGTTCTTCTTACTTTTTATCTGATTTTGCTCCAAGAGTGCATCCTCCTAGGGTATAGGAGTGGCAGCAGGGGCTAGGGGCCCTGGTCCTTAATGGATGAGCTTAGGGAAGGAGCTCCTCTGTCCTGGCTCGGGCTCTTCCCCTCCTGCCTCCTGCCTCCTGCCTCCTGCTCTGCAGCCCTAACCCAGGTCCCCTGCCTGGTTTTTCAGCCAGCAGTGGGCAGGGGCTTGCTGCCGGCAAGGGGGTTGCTATCTGGGGAAGGTCCAGGAGAGGGTAATGGGGAGGAGGGGGGCATCCAGACCCTCCTCCTCATTTTGCCCAGCTTTCCTGCATCATGTGCCTGCTTCCAGCTATTTTCCTTCTTCCTGCGATGCTGTCTTCGCTGTGTGAGCACCATGTCTCCCTCAGCGCCCATTCCCCAAACCATCCTTTAAATCTTCGTTCCAAGTGCTGTGGCATAAAGAGGGGGCTCAGGCCTAAGCTGCCATCTCGCGTTGTAGCAGATTCCTTCAGCCTAAAACATCAGTATTTTATGCTCCTAGTTCAGTACAATATGCACTTGAAAAATTGCAGTTGAAAGTCAGGCTTTGTATGTATTCAGAATTACTCATTACAAAAACTATTTTAGTAAAAGGGAAAGTTTTAAATGCTAACCAAAGCAACTTATTTTTAATTACCATGTTTAGACTGCTGTCATACGGACCTCACTGCTAGCTAAGAGACCTCTGTGTTTCAGATACATTTTCTCCACATTTCTTGTGGGGTTTTTTGTTATGTGATAAGACTGTTTCTAAAGATACATAGTTGGCCTTTTATTGACTCAAATACCCCTTCTCACTGCGTCATGCATTCCTCTGTAGATATATGTGAATGGAAAGCCCTCCCCTAGGACTGGCAGCAGCAGCTGGATGTGATCTGAGATTCTTCCTCCTTTCCAGAAGGCACTGGAGGCTCCTCTGACTGGTGGCAGGGTGGGCCATCTGTTGCTGTCAGGGGGCTGGCTGAATTGCTCCAACTTTTTCATGAGGTTTGGTTTGGACGGGCAGGAATCTTGTCATTCTTTTAAAATGGATACCAATGGAAATAAAAGGTGGAAAATATATTCATTTGTCAGCCTAACTTTGCAATAAGCTACGCAATTGTGTCAAATGTCAAAAATGTCTGGGTAGCCTAGAGCTTCATTTCCATTCCAAGGTGTTCGCTGAGTTTTGTGAGGAAATGGAATGAGCATCCTCACATAGCACAAAAAGACCTCGTGTGAAAGGCAGGACTTGGGTGGATCACAGGAGGAGAACACCTCAGGAGTGGGAGAATCGCACAAGTCAGGGTGGCCTTGGGAGTGGCTGGCAAGCCAAGGTAATGGGGTGTCTTTTGGCTTCATCAGACAATGTGAGACTCAAATTTGGGGCCTGAATTGAAGCTGTTGGCTAACAAGCCACTGTCTTGTGCTTGGTTTTAGGCATGGCTTCTAAAGTCCCAACTGTTTTTAACCACAGGAAAGACTAGGGAAGTAACAATCATGCTGGCAGGGCCCTGTTCTCATCCAGTGGTGGAGGGGCAGTTCTGGGTGTATAGTACGTCCATGTGTGGCTGCTGTCGGGGCCTGTGCCTTTGGTCTTATGAAACAGGACAGGCAATGGTAGAGTGGGAAAGGAGTGTGCTGGGCTGGAGAAATAGGAGCCTGGGAAGGTTCTCTTTAGAGTCATAGGAAAAAGGAGAACACTCTGGATCTGGGATCAAAAAAAAGTACTGAGGGGGGACAGGACAGGCTGAGTGCGACATACTCACAAGGTCTCAGGGTGGTTCTGGACCCAGCAGAGGTGGAGAGATGGATGAGGGCGGATGGCTGCTGAGTCCATCCTGCAAGGCAAGCTTATTGCCGATGGAGGCCTGGGGGCAGGAGTGGACACACAGGAGGGCAGGTGAGGGCTATACCATGCTGTGCAGGGTGCGGTCAGCTGTCATCAATGTTGATCCTTTGCTTATGACACTGTTTAGAGCTCTAGTGACACTGCTATAACCCTGTCCTCATTTTCTTTCAAAGGATAGTTCTGGTCCTCTGTCCCCTAGCTGAAGAGATTTATCAAAAACAGACACCTGGGTTCTTCCTTTATAGTGAGGCGATTGTGGTGTGGCTGGAAGGGACCGGGTCTGGGTTGAGGGGATCTGAATACTGCACTTACCATGTCTCTCAGGCTCATGGGCACCAAGGAGATAACAAACATCTGGTCGTCTTTATGTCCTCAACATAAAGTCTCTGTGCTATGGAAATAAAATCACCCAAACATGTCATGCTGAATACACAGGAAAAAAACGCAGCAGCTGGGTGTGCATTCTGGTCTCTGTTGCGGCTTAGTAAGATGGGGGTCCAGGACCTGCTGAGGTGAGAAAGCAGCTCGGCCATTAGCATCAGTGAGCACTTCCTGTGGGCCCAGGAGGGTCTGAGGTTGTCGATACCTGGATAGGGCCAGAACGTGCCCCCTTCAGCAGGGCTCACAGGGCGCACTCAAGGTGGTTCGCTCAGCCAGTACTTCCTGAGTGTCACTTTGGTTTGTTGGTGGGCATACCCCTCCCCACAGACACGGCAGGACCCACCCCACAGGTCTGTGTGTGTGCTTAAGTCCCACCCAACACTATCAAAAAGCCTGTTTTCTGGAGCAGGGAGAGCACTTGGGTCCCAGAGTTTAGAGGTTTGGCCTAGAGCAGAATCAAACATGCACAACGCTTACTGCTGCCCAGGATGCAACATACACCCTGCACCTGTGCATTGGCTGGAGGGGTAGATCACTGTCAGGTCTGAGCACCTCAGAGAGTAGCTGGGCCCTGCCTGGCAGCAGCCCTAGCTGATGAAACACCTTCTACAGTACGGAGACAAAAAGCAGAGGGCTGCTTCTGCCCAGGAGCTCCTCCTGCGGTCAGAGGCTGAGCTCTCAGCCGCAGTGTTCCCTGGGGCGTCTCTTCCTACATCAGGGCCCAGCCTGGCACAGGCCACCCTGGATGCAGAAAGCAGCAACTAAGGACTAGAAGAGTGCCCCCTTCAGATGCTGCCATGGGTGCTGGGGAGGCTCCCCAGGATCCCTCCTGACCTGAACCCTGCTCCCTGCTTAAGCCCCTAAGCACAGGGCTCACCGCTGGGGTGCTCAGCAGCCCTGGTGCAGGCTCAGTGGCATGCTGGCACAGAGCTGGCTCCTGTGCCTGAGGTCAGGGGGCTGCTGCCAGCCCTTCTGCTCCAGACTCTGAAAAAGAGGCCTGCTCCAAGACAGGGGTCCCATCCATCACCTGAGTCACTCCCCACATGAATGATACAGGTGGCAGGCCTGTATCTCACTCACAGGAGAGGTGGCAGTGGAGTCCAGCTGCCCAGGCTCAGGGGACCCTAGCTCTGAGAGAAAGGAAGGAAACTGCGACCAAGTTTGCAAAACAAAACAGGACAAAGTCCAGAGCACTTTTAAGGATGTGTATTTCAGTTCTTTGTGAGGATCCTTGTGACAGTGGCTTTTGTAAAAAGTCCTCATTTCTTCTCAGCAGGAAAGGCCCAACCTATGGGGCTTGGACAGCTTGGGCTGTCAGCCCTGAGACCTTGAGAGCTGGGGAGTCCCAGGATCACCAGGGTGACAAGGCCCGGTAGCCTACCTCCTTGGGGGTGGGGAGAGGACCAGGTGCCTTTTGGCTTTCCGGTCCCCGAGGGCAAGAACTCTCAGGAGAGGGTTTGAAAGTCTCTAAACGCCAAGGGAAAAGGAAAGCCGGCTCCCGCCTCGGAGGTGGGGGGCCGACGGGCCGGCCGCATCGCCGTCTCTCCGTCGGTGGAAGGCGGCGGGCCGCGGGCTCAGGCCGGCGGCAGGGGCGCGGCGGCGGCGGCGGCGGCGCAGCCCACCTTGTTGCTGAAGAGGCGCGGGAGGCTGCGCTTGGGCAGCGCGGGGCGCGGGGTCGGGATCCCGCGCACGTCCCAGAGGCGCAGCGCGCCGTCATGCGAGGCCGTGTAGAGCACCTGGCCGTGCACCTGCGGGGGGCGGCCGCTCAGCCTGCGCCCCGCCCCGCCCAGACGTCTCCCGGGGGCGACGGGGCGGTGGCCCGGCCAGCGCCTACCTGCAGGCAATTGATGACGAAGGCGTGGCCCCGGAACACCCTCTGCAGCTGTCCCGACTGGGCGTCGAAGGCGCGGGCGCAGGCGTCCCCGCTGCCCGTGAACACTGTGGATACACAGGGATTCGCTGCGCGCTCCCGGCCCGCCCCGCCTTCTCCCGGGGGACAGGGGAGGCCGCAAGAGCAGCGCGAGCCCAGGCACCCCAGGACTCTTGTTTCCTCGTCCGCTCGTCTCACCGGAGAGGCCTAAGACTCAATGGGAAGTAGGCAGGTAGCGCCCTGAAAAGAACCAGGGTCTCCTTCATTACCTTGCCACATCCTGCGGGGTCAGAATACCGAAGTCTGCAGCCAGCCATGCAGGGCCTGTGGCAGCCACGCCTTTGCCTTCAGGTCAGCCTGTGCTGTCCCTCCTGGATACCCCTCAGGCCCAAGTCCCCACTCTCAAGCCCTCTTTGATGAGCTGCTTCTCTGCGTGGGGATAACCAGTTTGTCCTGGAAGGCCTTCCATTCCCCCCACCGCCTGAGTAGGCCCCCTCCTGAGATGGTCTTGCCTCTGGAAACAAACCCCAGGACCTCTGAGGTGTGCGAGCACACCCCGTGGACCCCTAACAGGACAGCCTGTGGGCCCCCTCCAGGCTCTGCCTCTCCTGGGGCTTTTCCTACATTTATAAGAGTTTGCCAACTTTTGCTCTCAGCAGGCACTTGGAGGGTTCATTGGGACACGACCCAGAGTCTCTAGTTTAGCAGGTAAGCCCTGAGAATCTGCATTTCTTTTTTCTTTTCTTTCTTTTTTTTTTTTAGAGACAGAGTCTCACTTTATTGCGTCACACAGCTCACAGCAACCTCCAACTCTTGGGCTTAAGCGATTCTCTTGCCTCAGCCTCCCCAGTAGCTGGGACTACAGGTGCCCCGCCACAACACCCGGCTATTTTTCTGTTGCAGTTTGGAGAGGGCCAGGTTTGAACCCACCACCCTCGGTATATGGGGCCGGGGCCCTACTCACTGAGCCACAGGCGCCACCCTGAGAATCTGCATTTCTAACGGTTAGAGGTGAGCTACTGCTGCTGGTCAGGGGACTACCCTGAGAGTGCTGACCTGAGATGGGCATTCCAGGAAGCACTCGCAGGGCAAGGGCAGGAAGAAAGCCATGGGGTGGGGGTGGGGGTAGCTACTGTTAATGAACAGGTAACCACTGTGGGCAGCTGGGCACAAGCCTGCTGGGGACCCCGCAGGCTTGAGAAGGTGCAGCCCATCTGGAAGACAAGGCTGGGGCTACTTATCCATCAACTCCCACCAGTAAGAGAGCCCCAACACCACTGGGGACACGACCTGCCCCTCGCAGAAGCACCCTAGGGCTCAAAGGCGCATGCAGCATGAGCCCCCCCCCAACACACACACACACACACACACACACACGCGGGCTGTACCTCCCTGGCCTCCAGTATTTATTCCTTACTCTACTTCCTCCTTCCCTGCCTGAAGGGGCACAGTCATCTGTGCTCGGTGGCAGCTACACCTGCCTAGTCCTAGCCTTTCTGTTAAAACTACAGGGTGACTGTAGCCCTGAAGGGGAAGTGTCATTTCTGAATCTCTCAAGCTCTTTTGCTGCCTTTCCCTGGAAAACTCAGAGGTGGACATGGCCCTGGTTGGCAAAGACCCAAGGGGACTGTGTTCAGCAGTAGGTGCAGTGCCAGCTGCTGACAGGGGAGGCGCTCTAGGTGGCTGCCAGCAGGAGCCTGAGAGTGGACTGTTCTTCAAGTTCAATTAGAGGTCCCAGATGGACAGCATCCTAATCACACTTGCAGGGTTGGATGCAGGGAGAAAGAAAAAATAACAGCCCTGTGTCAGACGCTAAACCCCGAGGACATGCCAGGCTCTTTTTTCAGAACTCCACATTCTATCTCCATCTACACCTGGGCTGTGAATCTTATCATCCTGTCTCCTCCCTCCCAGGGCTAGGGACACACCGTGAGGCCCAGCTACCTGGAGGGCTCAAATAGAGGAGCAAGGGAAGGGCGATGGCACAGCATAAAGCTGAGGAATGTTCTGGAAAAAGTGACTCAGGAACCTGAGAGCCACAGTCCTGAGGAGTATTGGGGTGAGGTTGGGGGGTTGTTTCCCCCACATCTGTTTTCTGGCTGTCTGGTGTGGAAATGAGTTGAGCAAGCCACACAGAGCTGGCAAGGCCCAGGTGTGTTACAATTCGAGATCAGCCTGTTGCCTGCCCAACAGCCACTTTTTCTTTCCAAAATAACCCTGACTCAGTCTTATTGGCAATGCCCTCAGGTAAAAGACTTGATGATTCAGTCTCTCTTGCAGATGGTCAGAGAGGTCTTCCAGGAAAGACCTTAAAGGGGTCAAATCAACCAGACGATGCATTCTTTTGCCCTTTCCTCCTTTTCTTCCTGCCTGCTTAAAACGTGAAAAGATGGCTGGAGTTCTAGCAGCTGTCTTGAACCATGAGGCTCCTTTAAAGGTAGAAGATATGTGTGCTGGGGATGATGAAGCAAAAATAGAAGGAATCTGGGCTCCTGACGACCTTATAGAGTCATCTATTCCTGCCTAGACTGCCATCCTCTGACATCCTTCTACCTGAGAGAAAAATAAACCACTACTCATTTAAACCACTGTTACATGGATATTTCTTTCTCATCTGTAGTCAAACCAAGGGCCAATTGAAGCCAAGTCCTCCAGTCTGGCTGGATTAAGTGGGTGTCACTGTCTCACCTGGAATATCAGAATGAATCTTTGATATGTGCTTTTGACCCTATAGCTCCAAACACTCAGGTCTCCTCACGTTCTCATAGAGTTTTTTTTTTTTTTTTTTTGAGAGAGCCTCAAGCTGTCACTCTGGGTAGAGTGCCGTGGCATTACAGCTCACAACAACCTCCAGCTCCTGGGCTCAAGCGATTCTCCTGCCTCTGCCTCCCAAGTAGCTGGGACTACAGGCACCTGCTACAACGCCTGGCCATTTTTTTTTTTGTAGCCGTCACTGTTTTACTTTTTTTTTTTTTTTTTTGTAGAGACAGAGTCTCACTTTATCACCCTGGGTAGAGTGCCGTGACGTCACACAGCTCACAGCAACATCCAGCTCCTGGGCTTAGGTGATTCTCTGGCCTCAGCCCCCGAGTAGCTGGGACTACAGGCGCCCACCACAACGCCCGGCTATTTTTTTGTTGCAGTTTGGCCGGGGCCGGGTTTGAACCCGCTACCCTCGGTATATGGGGCTGGTGCCCTACCCACTGAGCCACAGGCACTGCCTCGTCATTGTTGTTTGATGGGCCTGTGCTGGATTCAAACCCGCCAGCTTAGGGATATGTGGCTGGTGCCTTAGCTGCTTGAGCAACAGGTACCGAGCCAGAGTAAGTATTTTTTGGGGAGGGGGGGCAAACCCTTACTTGACCTTCTTTGGAAAATAGCTAGAAGAGCAGGTTTATGGAGAACAAACAGCTGCTACTGCTGGGTGCTGCAAATCCCGCACAGCAGCAGAGGCTCATTGAGGAAAAAGCATGTGGAAAGTAAGGAGGTGGAGAGGGAGAGCCAGGATTTGGGTGGGCGTGGTGGTAGCAAGGTGGGCAGGCCAGAGCAGAGAGGGCAGTGCTGGGACAGGTCACTTACAGATGCCCGCATGGTACTTGAGGGTGCTCACACTGTGTCTGTGGGTCGCAAACGTGCACACGTGCTCCCCTGTATCTGCCAGCCAGCACTTGACAGTCTTGTCCGCACTGCCCGAGTAAATGAGCCGGTTCACGAGCTGGGAGGAGGGACAAGGAGGGTTGGCCCACCTTAGGGCACTGCAGGCCTGCAGCACTGGGGGCTCAGAAGTCCCCAGACCGATCTCTGTTAGGTACAAGTGCACTTGTGGGTCTCTGGGATTAAATCGGGGATGAGCCCGAGTGATCCTGCCCTAGGGCCCATCCGACCATCAGCACCCCCAAACAGGCAACACCTCCTTTCCTTGAGGTCAGGGGGCAAGTGGGCTGCCCAACAGACCTGCCACCTGTCCTCACTTTGTCCTGGCGGAGACCCTGGCTCTCTGCCCCTCTGCTGCTGTGCCCGTGGAGGGGGATGCTGATAGCCCCTTCCTCCAGGGCACAAAAAGGTCACAGATACTGCGTGAACAACCTCCATCATTCGCTTCTATTGTCTGGTTGTGAAAAGGGGTCCAGGAAATGAGCTTCTGCACAGGCTTCCGCTTGCAGAAGGACAAGATGGGAGAGAGAATGTCTGAGGACAGTGTGAGGTGGACTTCTGCAGGACTGCAGCTGGCCACCAGGGGCTCCCCACACAGGCTCTCCCCAGCCACTGAAGCTTCTCCATCTCACAGTAGGTAAGGACGGGGCCCTCGCCAAGATGGACATGAGTGTCAGCCCCAGAATAAATGCCACCCTGTCAAGAGTATTCCCAGCCAGCACCTCTGGTCAGCAAAGACAGGGTCAAGAAGCCAGGCACAGGCAGGCTCCACAGTGCAGTGACCTGGTGTAGTGGCACAGGAGCCAGCAGCAGTCTGTAATCCTCGAGAGGCCACCAGAGGACCAGTGCCAGGGGCCCAGGACCCAGGAATTGGGAGATGAGGCACACAGGGCTTTTCTCCTACAGAGAGCAGGCAGTGGCCCAGGGTCAGTCCCCTCACCAGCTGCAAACATACTGAGCTCGTCCCTCCTAACCTGCTCATCACAGCCAAACTTGGGGCCACTTTCCACTTCAGTTCCCATGGCCGACTCAATTCCCCCTTATTATGTCCCTATCAAATCCCAGCCAACAGGGCTCTAACCAGCCCAGCTTATCTTTTCTTTCTATCCTGGGCACAGCACACAGGGACTCCCAATCACAAAGGACCAGTGCCCTGGGTCCTAGCAGTATCCTGAATGTGGGGTCGAGAGGACCTTTCCTCTACACCCAGCTTAAGGGTCATTTAGTTCTGACATTCCTTAAAAAGTTGCACAGAGGGCTCGGTGCCTGTGGCTCAAGCGGCTAAGGCACCAGCCACATACACCTGAGCTGTCAAGTTCGAATCCAGCCTGGGGCCCTCCAAACATCAATGACAGCTGCAACCAAAAAATGGCTGGGCGTTGTGGCTGGCGCCTGTAGTCCCAACTACTAGGGAGGTAGAGGCAGGAGACTCGCTTGAGCCCAGGAGTTGAGGTTGCTGTGAGCTGTGATGCCACAGCATTCTACCAGGGCAACAGCTTGAGGCTCTGTCTCAAAAAAAAAAATGCTGCACAGAGGATTACCGAGTGACTCAGCAATTCCCCTCCCAGGTTCCTGCCTGGGGCAGGATGAGGACTGAGGCAGGATGCGCTGGATCCTGGCAGACCACCCATGGCAGCTGGCAGATGGAAGGAGCCCGTCCATCCTCCAGTGATGGGTAAGCGACATATACTCTCCACAACGCTCTCCAGAGGTGGATCAGCAGAAGTGGGAAGAGGCACCACCCCATGTGGTGGGGAGAAAGGGGACCTTAGAAGAGGGCACGCTTCCCAAGGGGTTAAAATGAAGATGCTAAATTAGAGAAATGTCAGGAAACAAAGAAACCCACATCCACCTAGAATCTAGAATCCAAAGTGCAGGGAAACCCCTCCTCCTTAGGCCCTGCCACCCTGCCATGAGGTGACACGGTGACACCCCCTTACCTCCAACCACTCTGGGTGACAGAGGCTTCCCTAATCGATCCAGTGATTAAGTGAAATAGGTGTCACTTAATAGTTAACTAATTAAATGAACAACCAATGAACCAAATACCCTGCCATGTGCGGAATGTGGTGCCAGCTGCTCTTTATGCAGAAGGCTGTGCAGCCTTTGTGCTGCCGACTCCGTCAGACACCCAGTTTAGGGCACAGTGCCAGTGACAGCCCCCTGCCAGTCCTGAGCCCAAGATGACATGTGAACCAATGTGTTCCCCCAGAATGGACCTCCCAGCTGCCCCAACTCTGACCCAGGGTTCAGCCACATGCTGCAGCCTGGGCCTCCTCTCCCTCTTCTGACCATGTGCCCACCAAGCCAGCCAGCAAGATCCTATCCCCATGGGCTTCCCCACTCCAGGTTCCTCACACACCCTGCCCAGCACCCAGCCCCTGTCAGGAAACAAGAGCCTCCCTCCCTGACTAGGCTCCATCCTAGAACTTAGGGTTTACGGCAGGGGCACCCTCCTGGGAGCATCCCCACATAAGATCATCTTAGACTGAGACCCCTACCCAGAAGCACCCCACGCTGAGCATGCACACACGAAAGCACCCCACCTGAGAGCACACATTCCCCACTCCAGGGGTTGGCCTTGCGCTTGCCTCCCAGCCACCCCCAGCTCCGCTATGTCCAGTGGATACGTATGTCCACCCTGGCCTCACTCCAGGTCTGTGCAGGTCTGTGCAGTCTGTGCAGAACACAGACTTCTGCTCTCTGACCACCACCAGAGGTGAGGCTCCGATGCCACTGTCCACCCAGACGCCTCCCTGGGCAGTCACCAGGCATCTGCTTCCTTGCCCTCCTGTTTGTGCCTCTTCCCACCTCTCCAAATCCGAAAGGTTCCACAAGGGTGACCTCACCTCCCAGAACTGGGGGTGCGGGGCTCGCTCCTCATGGCAGCCTCGCCCTTTCCCAGAACCCCATTCCTCAGTCCCTGCTCTGCACCCCGCCATGCTATCCTGTTCCCACCAGCACCTCCCACCCCCCTCCAACTCCCTGCTCTTCCCATTAAATCTGCTCTGTGGTTCAGTTTCAAAGGGAAGGAAAACACACGTGGGCACACAGCAGAGCCCCTGCCCTCCTGGGCACTTCCTCTTCAGAGGGTAAGCATGTGTGTCTGTGTGGTATGCCTGTGGTGTGCATGCATGCACGTAACTGTGAGCATGCAATGTGTTCACACACGTGCAGGTGTGCGGGGTGTACCACGCGTGTGTGCACATCTACACATGAGGTCGGCGCACGTCCTCCTCCGACCTCTCCTTTAGCCTTCTCGGCTGTGCCAGGCCCCTCAGGCCCCTCTCTGCTGGAGGCGCAGCACTGACACCCACACAGTAACCCTGCGAGGGCGCCCAGCCTCGTCAGACACGCTGACCGGCACCCAGCCCGGCCCAGCATTTCTCTAATGGTTCAACACCTGGGGCAGACGCAACCGTCATCGGAGGGAAGGGCACCTTCCTTCCCTTCACGCCTCGGCCTCCACCTCCCCATAGGACCTGCTCCCTGTCTCCTGTGTTGGTTCCTTTCTGACTCTGCGACATGAGGGGGTTATGGGCTCCCCGCAGGATGTGTGCCCCTGCCTGCCGCCACCTGCCACTAGGCCAGCACAGAGCAGACATAGGGATCTCCCGGCAGGACTCCATGGAAGGAAGGAGGCCCCTGACATCCCCAGCACTGCCTATGCCCTTTGCAGGGACTCTGGGGAGGGCTGTCAGCACCAGCACCTGACCAGTGAGGACACTGAGGCCTGGGGAATGTGCCCCCTGAAACCTGTCTCTTGGTACACACTGGAGTTCAAGGCACATGGGAAACAACAGACCAGGAAGTGCGCTCTGACCTTTCTTTTCCTGAAGCAGGAGAAAAACTCCCTGTCCCAGGAGAAAAGAAGCAGAGACGTTCTCAGCACACAGACAGGGAGCTGCTGAGGGCGAGGGCCACCTGCACAGACAGGATTCAGAGTCCCTTCCCTGCTGACCGCCCTAGCCCAGGCCCCTTTGTCTTGTCATGTCCCCATGAGTTACTCTTGTCCACCTACGTTGGTGCCGTTTCTCCTGTGACGGCCCCTATGCGTGGAAAAACATACATGCTTTTCTCCTGTGAATCTGCTTCACATGGACTCAGATTTCAAGCCCAACTGGAGACCCTCAGAGGGCAGAAGGGACATCAGCATCTCTGAGAGTGTGACCACTGATGCTGGGATGAGAGACCAGCTGCCTGCCCAGCTCCTGCCCTGCCAGTCCCTGAGTCCCCCCAGCAGGACTTGAGATGGAACAATGGGATATGTGTAGCCCACTCAGCACCGCTGGGCTCTGGGTGCTCACAAAGGGGCCAGGGGTCACCCCGGCAAGACAAAGAAGTCCTTCCCTACCCACTGGTCCTGGAGCCCCAGAACCCCACACAGGGCCTCCAGGGGACGCAGCACAGGAAAACCAGTGCCAGGGTACCCACTCAAGATGGCCCCACTCTCAGCCCCTGTTGCCTGGAGCCCACCCCTTTGCTTCGCCTGTGGCCTCACTGAGCATCAGGCTGCCAAGCAATGTGTCCCACCCCTTCAGCTGCAATGTGGGAGCCGGCCTGGGTCCAAGCCAGGGACACCCAGATCCTAACATGCCTGGCAGGGACCCCAGCCAGGCACACCCACTAGATCCTTAATACACCAAAGACCAAAGACCCATCCGTCTTCTACCAAGTCACCAAATCCTCACAACCCCTGGGATTGGGGGCAATTTCATAAGTACAATCCCAAATCCAAAACCTTGGGGCTGCATGTGTTTCAGGATGTTTTAGATTTTACAAACACATTCATGTGTGCACAGTAAAGGTATGAGAGTTCCTGAGAGGTGGGAAAATCAAACTACAAATAGTCTCCCACCTGCTCAGTGCCAAAGGAGTTTTGGTGCCACACTTAAGAAAAAAACTTGTTTTCAGTTTTGGAACATTTTTAGATCTAGGAATTCTGGAGAGGGGGTTGTGGGTGTGTAATCCTCACCATACACAGGAGAAAAGTAAGGTCGGGGGGGCCCCACCCCCCACAGGGCCATTCTACTACAGAGCCACATGCTGATTAAATCCCAAGGTGGGGACACTTTCCAGACTCTGGGCCATGAGGACAGAGTCACCCAGTCCTCAGCAGTGCATGGACCAACACAGGAGAACAGGCAATACCTGTCCTGGGCTCCTCAGGAGGGTCTGGCCCAGCCCTGCCCTGCAGAGCCAGAAGCTGGGGGTGGGGGACTGAATTGTGTCAGCCCAACTCTCCGTATTATGACTGTGACCTTATTTGAAACAGGGTCTTAAAGAGGCATGTAAGTTACAATAAGATCACATGGGAAGGCTCTAATCCAATCCGACTCATGTCCTGTAAGAAGAAATGAGGACACAGATACACACAGAGGGACGACACGTGAGGACACAGGGAGATAGCCATCCGCAGGCCAAGGAGAGAGGCCCCAGGAGGGACCGATCCTGCTAGACAGCCTGATCTTGTGCTTCCGGCCTCTAGGACTAGGAGAAAGTCAGTGTCTGTTGTTCAGCACCCCCCTCCCCCCTCCGTGGTGCTTTGTCACACAGCAGACCTAACTAACACACTGGGGCAGGGTGGCAGCTCAGAGGATGACCTGGGGCTCCCCCGAAAGCTGGGTGGCAGCCAGGGCAGTCTCACCTCCAGACAGATGACAGAGCCCTGGTGCTCCCGGAACACCCGAAGCTGCTCTCCACTCAGGATGTCCCAGGTGCGGACGGTGGCATCAGTGCTGCCCGTGAAAGCTGTGTGGCTGGGGGTGTCCAACACAAGGCACAGCACTGCACCTGTATGGCCCCGCAGCGTCTGGTGGCAGCAGCCACTGGCCACCTGCCACACCTTGGCCGTGCCATCTGTGCTGCCCGTCACCAGGAGGCCCCCGGCCACAGCCTCCTCTGAGCAGGGAGCACCAGGGAGGTCCCAGGGTGCAGAGTAGGCTAAAGTTAGCACGCAGTTACGGTGGCCCCGGAACTCCCGGGACACCTGCTCCTTCTCCACGCTCCAGACACGAGCCGTCCGGTCATAGGAGCTGCTGAAGAGCTGGTTGTTGGCAACCAGGATCCTGGTGGCAAGAGGGGAAGCGTCAGGGGTCAGAACACAGGAGCCCGGAAGACCCGCCGTGGCCTCCCTATGGATAGGGAGCCAGAACTCCCTACTGTAGCTGGGATAGCTTCTCCCTTCCTCTTCCTGGTCGCCACTCTCACCTTCCGAGGTCCAGCTAAAAAGACCTCCGGATCCAGGAAGTCACCCCAGCGCCCCACACTCACCCTCTTCATCTGGCCTGTACCTACAGAGGGACCAGCTCAGACATTCAATCCTTCCCACACTCGACCTCAGCTCCCATTCCATGAACAGCCTGGAAGGAGGGGTCAGCAGTGGGGAGCCTGCATGGGGGTGCTCAGGGCTTTCAGCCTAAAAAGGGGAAGTCCAGGGCAAAGTGGGGTGTGTTGGTCACCTTGGGAACAGGGCAGATTCAAGTGGCTGAACAGGGACCCTTCAGAGAGACCTAAGAGTTAGAGGGCATGAGGAATGCCCAGGGGTGCCCATGGGTGACTTTTGAGGGCACAGTTGGGGATGAAGTCACAGCAGGAGAGGGGGTGGGGGCTTGCTGTTAACTCTCACAACAAACCCCTCATGGGCTGATATTTGTCAGTGACACTCCAGCACCAGTCACCATCTGGGTACCAGCCCTAATGGGGTTCTAGGCACACAACTGGCCCAGGGACCCCAGGCTAGGAGAACTCAGGCTAGGAGAGCTAAGACGGTCTGTCCATTCAGTGGAATTTGCCAACTCTGGAGGGGGTGCCAAGGCTCCCTCACAGTGAATATTCACAACTCTTACACTCATTTTGATGGAAGTTAAGAACTTCTCTCCAGGGAAACACCCCTATGTCATAATTTCCCAGGGTCTATTCACATACTCTTTTGTTCATACTCTTTTGTTTTTTGTTTGTTTGTTTGTTTGTTGCCACAGAGTCTCAAGCTGTTGCCCCGGGTAGAGTGCTGTGGCATCACAGCTCACAGTAACCTCAAACTCTTGGGCTTAAGCGATTCTCTTGCCTCAGCTTCCCAAGTAGCTGGGACTACAGGTGCCCACCACAACACCCGGCTAGTTTTTGGTTGTAGTTCTCATTGTTTGGCAGTCCCAGGCTGGATTCAAACCCACCAGCTCCGGTGTATGCGGCTGGCACCCTAGCTGCTGTGTAGTAACTGGCCCGGCAAGAAGACCCCTAAAGGCCCCTAACTGTTTCGTCCTGAGTCCCCGTCCGTCTCAAACCCCCCTTTTTGGTTTAATTCTGAGAACAGGTTTCTGACAAGGAAGTTCTCCGAGTTCCCTGACTCCCTAGCAATGTCTAAACACCATGATGAGAGACTTACCTCAACCTTCCTAGCCAGCTAAACAATGGTAAAAACTCATTCAAGCAGAGATTCCCAGGAAACCAAGTTTCCCAGGTACTGGGCTTTCCAAGTTGTCCCCATGGTTACTAAGTTACCCCCCTGAGCCGCCACGCAGCTACCCCCTGAGCCAACTACCTGACTGTGACTCCGCCTTGTAACCCGCCATGTTTTGCTTTTGTACATGCTTGCTTTGCCACATCAGCATAAAAAGGGTATAAAAGGCTGCCTGCATTTCTCTTAGGGGTCGTTTGCCTTGTGGGGGCAGCGGTCCTCTTGTGCAGATGTAACCACCTGATTTGGCCGTTTGCCCTTTGGGCAGCGGTCTGTCTGTACAGATGTAATAAATGAGCACCTGATTTGGGCCGTCTGCCTTTTTGCAGCAGCCCCCTGCGCAGGAGTAAATAAAATCACCTCTGATTTATACCCAAAGTGGGGGTCCGTATTTTTTACGGGTGGCCTCGGTTACAACAGCTGAGCTACACGCACCGAGCCATGTTCACACACTCTCGTCAAGAAGCCCTGTGTCCTTAGGAGGGGAGGCCACAGATGGCTGAGGCCCCGGGATCCCTGCTGGGGCGGGGGGAGGGGATCAGGACCATGGCCAGCCTCGGGGCTCCCTCTTAGGAGGCCTTGCTAGAGCCTGGTGTGGACAAGAGACCCACTCAAGGGACAAGTCTGCTGCTTCTCATCTCTGCGGGGTCCCCAGATGGTCATCCTCATTTCCTGCAAGTCACCTCATGACACAGATGTCACTAAAATACCAACTCTCTCTTCTGACCAGCTTCTTCCCTGAGACCCAAATTTCCATGAGATGTATATTTATAAAGGAAAGTAACTCTTGATGCTGGGCATTGTGCAGGATGGGGAGACCATGGGGTATGGAGGAGGGTGGGTCTTACCTGAGTGTGGCCTGGCATGAAAAGGCAGGGATGCCAGACCCCTGCAGCAACAGCACACCCGGCCCGGCTCTGAAAGCACTGGGAGAAGTGAGTGTCAGCCTCCTGGGGGTCCCACACTTTTGTGATCATAGTTACTTAGTTATGCAAATGTCTGCCCAGATCTATGGGTCTAGAACAGCCACCAGTGGAAAATAATGAATGTGTATATAGTGTGAGTGTGTGTATGTGGCATGTGAACGTGTGACTGTGTTTGTGTGTATGTGTATCTCTGCAGGCGTGTGAGAGAAGCGGAGGAAGGTCAAAGCAGCTGGCAGGACGAGGCCAGTGGAGCCCTGAGCCCTGTGATCTCACCCTAGCCCCTTCTCTACCACCTTGTCAGCCTGCAGGCAGGTACTCCTGTGGCCGTGGGGGACAAAGACCTGGCTCCCTGCTTGGTACCTCCAGATTCCACTGACTCAATCCGTAGGTCTCTGTGTTTTTCTCCTTGGGGACGTCAGTGCGTTTCTTGGCCTGTTGGTTAACTGTCCCGGCTGCAGCACCTGCTCCTCCAGGGAGTTGGGATGAGGGGTCGAGCTCACCTTTTCCACCCACCGTCCCATGAAGACAGTCAGTTCCACCAAAGCTCGCATGGCAGCGTCCCTTCTAGAGGGGCATATCTTTTCCTCTCTGCTCTCCAAGTACCACAGGGCCCTTCCCTTACTGGGATCAGCCTCCCAGGCAGCGCCCTCCTGTCAATGAGCCTACAAGGGGGGGCCGGTGCCCCCTACAGCGGACATTCCCTCGGAAGTCTGAGGTGACCAGCACAAGTTATATAAAACTGCCAAACTAGGCCGGGCGCAATGGCTCACACCTGTAATCCTAGCACTTGGGAGGATGAGGCGGGTGGATTGCCTGAGCTCATTGATTAGAGACCAGCCCAAGCCAGCCTGTCTCTAAAAATAGCTGGGCGTTGGGGCGGCTGCCTGTAGTCCCAGCTATTCGGGAGGCTGAGGCAAGAGAATGACTTAAGCCCAATGAATTTGAGGTTGCTATGAGCTACGACACCATAGCACTCTACCAAGGGCAACAAAGTGAGACTTTGTCTCCCCTACCCCCAAAACTGTCAAACTGATCTGATCAGCAAAGAAGTTTCTATTGCTCATCTTAGACCTAAATTCAGTAAAGAAAAGAAAAGTTAGAACCTTCTTGGAAAGAAGGGGATGGGGTATTTCCAACAGCCACACAGAAGAAAGAGGTTTATAAAACATCCTCGACTTCTTCTTTGGAACAACCCCTACCTGCCCCCCCAAACACCTGGTCTACAGCCTGGTGTCCACCTAGCAGGTTCCTCTGGGGTGTGTCCCACCGGAAGGAGCTATGGGTGCCAGTGCCTCTGCCTGCCCCTGGCAGGGGCAGTTGTGCCTCCAGTGGGAAGCACCCAGACCCAGCTGGGTGTCCCAGCACCTGCCCCACCCCACGCCCATCCCACCTGCATCTGGGCACTGGGCACTCTGCTGTCTTCGTTGGCTGGGTGCTAGGACACCTCCTCAAGTGTCCATATTTTGACTTCCCAAGAACCTAAGGTCCTCAAGGGCAGGAGCCCCACACCTCCATCTCTGTCTCCCAGGGACCCAGGCCGACCTGTTCACAATGGACGTGTGTCCTCGGTACACCTGCAGACACTGCCCGCTCAGCACATCCCACCTCCTGATGGTGCAGTCGGCACTGCAGGTGAAGGCAGCTTCGTCCTCCAGCTGGCAGAAGGTCACGTAGCTTTCATGCCCTGCAGACAAGGGCGGGGGGTGGGGGGGTTGTGAGCACAGCAGGGACACCAGCCCTGCACTCATGGAAAGGGGAGAAGGCAGAGGCAGGGAGACAAGCCTGATGGACTAGTCCTCTTTAAAGGACTTCGGTCTGGCAGATTCTTGGGAGGTGTGGGGGGCCAGGAGCAAGCCCCAAGCCCTCTGTCCCCCCTTCCACTCTCTCCCTCCTGCTCCTCCTTCACCATCACCTTGTAGTCTCCTTCCACCTGTTCGGCTGTGGTATTCAACACACCCAATGTCACACAGGCAGGGAGCAGAGGGGCCAAGGGTGCGGTCCCACAGCCAGGGTGCCAGGTCCCTCCTTGCTGCCTACGTCACCCGGTGACACACACATAGAGGGGCAGCAGCAGCCACGCAGGGGGTGCTGTGTGCTGGCTTTTTCTTACGTCTGGGGAGAGATGCTATGATAGGCGGGATAACAGCCCCCCAAAGATGTCAGGTCAATGTTACCTTACTTGGAAAAGGGTCTTTACAGGGACTTAGTCTTTAAGGGACTAAGATGAGGCTCTTGATTGGGCAAGATTATCCTCAGTTACCCAGCTGGGCCTCAAATGCAATCACGAGTGTCTTTGCCAGAGAAGCAACAACTTGAGTGGTTTCAAGGCACAGCAGCCCTGGGGCACTGACAGAGATGAGTAAGACACAGTCCTGCCTTCAAAGGCAGCTCCCAGCCCAGCAGCACAGACACTTGGCTGAGTGGCGTCAGGGCTCAGCACCCCCGGTGGACAGCAGGTGGGTGCTGAGTGTGGAGGGGTCTAACTGGGGCCTATGGGGAAGAGGAGCAGTTGGGAAAGCAAGTGGCACACACTTGTTTTTTTTTTTCTAAATACATGTATTTTATTGTTCTTCATTACATTATTTCCCCCACCCCCACCCCTCAGTGGTAAGACATAATTGATTTACAGAAAAGAATACAGAAAACACTTAAGCTCCTGGTAGAGGGAGAGAATTCAAGTGGGGAGAGAGAAGCTCTCTTCGTTCCTCTCCCGGTCTTTCCCCGTCTCCTCCTTTAGGCCTTTAGCCTCAGGGTATATATAGGTGTATGGGTTCCTTGGCCAGGAAACGACTGAACACAGTCGCTTCCGCCTGGGGCAAGGTGAATAGTGTATCAATGAATGGATACAGTCCATTCATGGAAATGAGGCCTAGGAAATTCACAAGAAATTGACCTAGGCATAGGAAATGGGGGTTCCACATTTAGTCCTAGGTGTAAAGTGAAGGAGACACCAAGGCACAGGTGTCT
>CAUYRH010173504.1:0-14037 GCA_963574655.1 Perodicticus potto
AGAGGAACGGAGAGAGCTTCTCTCTCCCTACTTGAAATCTCTCCCACTACCAGGAGCTTTGGTGTTTTCTGTATTCTTTTCTGTAAATCAATTCTGCCTTATCACGGACGGGTGGGAGGGGGAAAATAATGTAATGAAGAATAATAAAATACATGTATTTTAAAAAGAAAAAGGAACTACAACTGTTGGAAAAATTCAGGACCTTCTATTTTGTGGCAGTGATGATAAAAGGAAAACATGTTAGCATTAACGTGAAGAAGTAATATGAAGAGAAAAAATAAAATAAAATTCATTTCATGAAAAAAAAAAAAAAACAGGAAAAAAAAATGAAGAAAATTAATGAAACCAAAATGGATTCTTAGAAAAACAAATAATATTGGTAAATCTCTAACGAGGTTGAAACAAAAAAAAACAGAGAGAGAGAGAATACATTAGAACACATTTGAAGGACAAAAGAGGGGAGAGACCACCACAGACCCACAGACGCCGGGAGACCCCCACAGACCACAGACACCTGAAGACCACCACAGTCCCACAAACGCTGAAAGACCACCACAGGCCCAGAGTCTCCAGGAGACCACCACAGACCCACAGACGCCGGGAGACCCCCACAGACCACAGACGCCTGAAGACCACCACAGTCCCACAAACGCTGAAAGACCACCACAGGCCCAGAGTCTCCAGGAGACCACCGCAGACCCACAGACACTGGAAGATAGTAAGAGGCCGTTATGGACGCCTCCAAAATGGATCTGAAGCAGACTGAGGATGGTGTGTAATAGGGTGAAAAGTGACGAGACAGGAAGCTGAAGGCAGAAGAGTAAAGGAACTCACCGGCAGGCCTGAGAATGAAATTGACGAGTGCAGATTTGTATTGATACACAAAATCCGGGTGGCTCAGAGGTTCTCTTGAAGCTGGGTGTTTCGTGAGGTTGCGGCGGAAATTCAAAGATATAAAACAACCAAGGGCACTAATAAAAAAGAGTTTAGATTCTCAATATGGTATTTAAAGTGTGAGGGAGCTTGAAGTGAGGAGGAGGGTGGAGAGAAACCCAGAGACATAGACTGGGGAAGGGAGCGCACTTACTTGGAGGCTCAAGGAAAAAGAAGTTTTTACAAAAGCAAAAAAAGAGAAAAAACCAAAAAACTATTATCGTAAATGAAGGCTTAAGAGATCTAGTCCTTTGGTCCTTTATTTTGCAGCTACCATGTTCTAGTCAGTATTGTAGACATGGGATGCAAAGTTGAACAAGATAGGCAGAGCTCTCCTAAGGTAGAGTTCACAGGCTTAGAATGATGAATAAATACATAAAACTAATACTCAATGCAACACGCTAGGAAGTACTTAGAAAGGAGTACAAAAAAATGGTAAGTTTTTTTTACAATTTTTTTTTTTTTATTAAATCATAGTTGCGTACATTAGTGCAATCAAGGGGTACAATGTGCTAGTTTCATATACAATCTGAAGTGTTTTCATCAAACTCTTTAACATACCCTTCATGGCATTTTCTTCGTTATTGTATGAAGACATTTGTATTCTGCATTTAGTAAGTTTCACCTGTACCCTTCTAAGATGCACCGTAGGTGTGGTCCCACCAATTCCCCTCCCTCCACCCATCCTTCCCTTTCCCCTCCTTTCCCATATTCTTGTGCTATAGCTGGGTTATAGCCTTCATATGAAACCTTTAAATTGGCTTCATAGTAGGGCTGAGTATATCGGATACTTTTTCTTCCATTCTTGAGATACTTTGCTAAGCAGAATATGTTGCAGCTCCATCCATGTAAACATGAAAGAGGTAAAGTCTCCATCTTTCTTTAAGGCTGCATAATATTCCAAGGTATACATGTACCACAATTTATTAATCCATTCGTGGGTTGATGGGCACTTGGGCTTCTTCCATGACTTAGCATTTATGAATTGGGCTGCAATAACATTCTGGTACAGATGTCTTTGTTATAATGTGATTTTTGATCTTCTGGGTATATACCTAGTAAAGGAATTATAGGGTGGAATGGCAGGTCTATTTTTAGATCTCTAAGTATTCTCCAAACATCCTTCCAAAAGGAACATATTAGTGTGCATTCCCATCAGCAGTGTAGAAGTTTTCCCTTTTCTCCACATTCACGCCAGCATCTCTGGTTTTGGGATTTTTGTCATGTGGGCTAATCTTACTGGAGTTAGGAAAATGGTAAGATTTTGACTAAGACTTTTACTAAGTAGGAATGAGTAGCTAATAAGACACAACACTCTAACAAGTGGTATTGAATGCTAAAATTCTCAGTATACACCTATACCTATGAACTTCCCATTAGACCACAGCTATCCAAAAGCTCTCCGTCCCAACAACACAAGTCTCTCATAAGAAATCTCAATGAGGGTGGTGCCTGTGGCTCAGTGAGTAGGGTGCTGGCCCCATACACCGAGGGGGCAGGTTTGAACCTAGCCCTGGCCAAACTGCAATAACAACAAAAACAAAAAAGAAATCTCAATTGAATTATTTCACCAGGGCAAAGCAATTTTTTTTAAGAGACTTTCCCATTCCCTATGCTGATGTATTTCTCAAGAAGATGAAAAAGTGTAATCATTCAGGCCTAGTTTAAGTGAACAAATCTCTTTAGCATTTCTAGTTTCTATATAACTCCTGACATCTAGTTTTCAAAAATGTGAATACTGGGCGGCACCTGTGGCATCAAGTAGGGCACCAGCCGCATATACCGAAGGTGGCGGGTTCAAACCTGGCCTTGGCTGCAAAACAGAAAAATAGCTGGGTGTGGTGGCGGGTGCCTGTAGTCCCAGGTACTCAGGAGGCTGAGGCAGGAGAATCACCTAAGCCCAGGAGTTGGAGGTTGCTGTGAGCGGTGTGACGCCACGGCGCTCTACCGAGGGCGACAAAGGAAGACTCTGTCTCTACAAAAAAAAAAAAAAAAAATGTGGATACTGCAGATGGACCCAGTGAGACGGTTGCCATTCTCAGCCTTTTCAGAATTTAGAAATTGCTGGTATATATTCTATTGCCAATTGTGTCAAACAATTAGGCATTCCTCATGTTCTAGATATTTCAAAATGCTATTTATAAATGTAAGTATAAAATGCAGTCAGCTCTCTATATTCACGGGATTATGAGAATACAAAATATTGAAGGAAAAAAGTGTCTGTACTGAACATGTACAGATTTTTCCCCTTGTCATTATTATCGACGCAGTATAGTGTAACAACTATATAACCATATACACGGTATTAGGTATTATAAGTAATTTAGAGATGATTTAAAGTGTATGAGAGGACGTGCACGGGTTATATGCAAATCCGCCACCATTTTGTAAAATGACCTGAGCATCTATGGATTTCGGTTGGTTATTGAAGGGCGTCAATCCCCCGTAGGTAAGAAGGAACATATTTAACGGTTAAACAGTGTTTCTGGCTTCTTTATTTGTCTTTGCTTTTTAACTCTTGAGATTGTATTATTTTTGTAGGTTAAGATCTGAGCATCTGAATGTTTGACTTCAATTCCTCTTTTGACAAGAGTATGTAAAGTTTCTTGAGACACTTTTAGTTAACATCTGTCACCTTAGGGATAAATGGCTTATGAACTTTAGCTTCCTTCCTCTTCCACCCAAAAGACAGAGGCTTTTGTGATATTCTGATTTTCTACAACTCAGAGGAAACCTCCAGATGCTGGTTTGCCTCCTCCCTTCCCTTCGCCTTCTCCTCCCTTTTGGTTTGTTTTGAGACAGTTTTACTCTATCCCCTGGGTAGAGTGCCAAGGTGTCATATCTCACAGCAATCTCCAACTCTTGGGCTCAAGCAATCCTCCTGACTCAGCCTCCCGAGAAGCCGGGACCACAGGCACCCGCCACCAACGCTGGCCTCGTTTTTTCTATTTTTAGTAGAGATGAGGGTCTCACTCTGAGGGACATCTAAATTTTGCAGCCTTAAACCTAGGCTGGCTACCCTGTTGGTTTCATTGAGCTGCTAGTGTCCTCTTGTGGCCAGTGCTTAAAATTGCAGCTCCCTTTTTTTGGTGTGTTTTTGTGGTGGTGGTTTTGTTCTGTTTGGGGGGGGGTTTGTTTTTTTTACTTTGGTTTGTTTTTGTTTTTTGCCAGGGAGAAGCATTTGAACTGTTGCTTCAGGTGGACAAATAGTGGCTCTGAAAGCTACAAAGAACCTGAAGCTGTGGTCAGGTGGGCTGCTCCAGAGAGGGTGGATACCTGATCAGGGACTCAACTGAAAGGAAAAGGGGATGTGGATGCTGAGTGGGCATCAAACACGACCACAACACATTGCTGCAATTGTTTTCATGTTGCCCCTCACATTAGAATAAGAGCATCATAAAGACAGAGATATCTTGTCTAGTACCCAGCAAAGGTTGTCGAATGACTAAACAAATAATGAATAAATAAGATTAGTTCATAGAGGCTCGGCGCCTGTGGCTCAGGCAGCTAAGGCGCCAGCTACGCGCCTGAGCTGGCGGGTTCGTATCCAGCCTGAGCCTGCCAAACAACAAATGGCTGCAACCAAGAAATGGCCGGGTGTTGTGGCAGATGCCTGTGGTCCCAGCTACTTGGGAGGCGGAGGCAGGAGACTCACTTGAGTCCAGGAATTAGAGGTTGCTGTGAGCTGTGATGCCACACCACTCTATCCAGGATGACAGCTTGAGGCTCTGTCTCAAAAAATAAATAAATAAATAAGATTAGTTCATAGAAAGTTCACTTAGTTGATGGCTATCATTATCTGTGGTCTAATACTCCTAGGAGATGTTTAAAATGGAAAAGGTTTGAATACAGTTTTATTTAACGATGCCCCATGTGCCCACGGGCATTTCTCAAACCTCATTTCCAATACACAGTATTTTATAGGCTCTATGGCAATCATGCATTTGTTCCAATTCATACATATTAAGAATTACATTCAGGGCAGTGCCTGTGGCTCATCGAGTAGGGCGCCGGCCCCATATACCGAAGGTGGCGGGTTCAAACCTGGCCCCAGCCGAACTGCAAAACAAAAAAATAGCTGGGTGTTGTGGCAGGTGCCTGTAGTCCCAGCTACTCGGGAGGCTGAGGCAAGAGAATCACCTAATCAGTTAATTCTAGGTTAGAATCGCCTAATCTCAGGAGTTGGAGGTTGCTGTGAGCTGTGTGATGCCACAGCACTCTACAGAGGGCGATAAAGTGAGACTCTGTCTCTACAAAAAAAAAAAAAAAAATTACATTCAAGTATCTGGACATACAAAAATGTGACAGATACAATTCTCCCCAAAGGAGAGCGTGTTAGATTCTACTGAAAACTCCTGACTTCTTGGCTAGCTCCAAATTTCAGCTCCCTCCCCTCTGGAAGCTGAAGGAATCATGTCTTGCTTTGTTTTTTTCTTTAGGTTTCTTTATCTCTCTTATTGTACTCTTATTTTTCTCTACACATTAGTTCCTAATATTCAATCCTTTTTTTCAAATGATTGCATATTACATAATATAATAATACATATTATATTAACCCAAACTTCTTGTATTTGTAGAAAAGCTATACAAAACAATGCATCTATTAAGTACTAGAATTTCTCTAAATAGTTATAGAACTGTTTTTGAATTCCCCTTTTATCTCAAGGAGAAACCTAATTAGAATAAGAACTATTCTCTCTAACAGTTACTAAAAGGAATCAATGCTCAGTGGAGGATTAAAAATCCGATGAGTATACGAGATAATTCAAATGAAGAAATAGAGCTGAGAAAATGACTATGTAAAAAAAAAAGAAAGAAAATGACTATGTAAAGAGCATGCATAAATAATGACAACAAAGTTGCAAATAGTTCCTTTAGCTCTTGTGTTTCTCATTCTCCTACTACTTATTCAGCCCTACTCTATTACCTTTATAATACACCAACCAGATTCATATTTATGATGGACTGCAAAAATATACACACTTCATTAGGCTAAATCAGGATGTCTCAGTCTTCTTATTACTGATAATTCTTTGTTGTGGAGTGCTATCCTGTGCGTTATAGAATCCCCACAAAATGCCAATAGTGAAAATACCACCGGACATTGCCAGATATTCTCTGGGGAGCATAATCATCCCTGGTTGAGAACCCCTGGGTTAAATCAACCACCCTTAGTTAGTTCCTGGGGATTACAAGTTTATTTTGACTCCTATTACCCTAATGAAAGTGTTGTTTTTTGTTTTCTTTTGTTTTGTTTTTTGAGACAGAGTCTCACTTTGTCATCCTCAGTAGAGTGCTGTAGCATCATAGCTCACAGCAACCTCAAACTCTTGGGCTCAGGCAATTCTCTTTGCCTCAGCCTCCCAAGTAGCTGGGACTACAGGCTCCCGCCACAACACCTGGCTATCTTTAGAGACAACGGAGTCTCACCGTGGCTCAGGCTGGTCTTGAACCCATGAGCTCAGGCAATACACCTGCCTTGGTCTTCCAGAGTGCTGAGATTACAGGCATGAGCCACTGTGCCCGACCCTTTTTTTTTTGAGACAGAGTCTCACTTTGTCACTGTGGGTAGGGTACTGTAGCTTCATAGCTCACAGCAATCTCAAATCCCTGGGCTCAAGAGATCCTTTTGCCTCAGCCTCTCAAGTAGTTAGGATTACAGAAACTCACCACAATGCCCAGCTATTTTTTTAGAGACAAGGTCTGCTCTTGCTCAGGCTGGTCTAAAATTCCTGAACTCAAGAGACCCTCCCATCTTGGCCTCCCAGAGTGCTAGGATTACAGGTGTGAGCCACCGTGCCCATCCTTGAAACTGTCTTGTTGACCAGCCTGAGCAAAAGCAAGACTCCATTTCTACTAAAAAGAGAAAAACTAACTGAGCACTGTGGTGGGCACTTGTAGTCCCAGCTACTGGGATTCAGAGGCAGGAGGATCACTTTGAGATCAAGTCTGAGGTTGCTGTGAGCTGTGAGGCCACGGTACTCTCCCCACAAAGGGGGAACCAACTTAGACTCTGTCTCAAAAAAAAAAAAAAAGAAAGCCAGTAGTACGTGAATGGGGTGAGAAAGGAGGAGCTATTCCCTGGACTTATCTACATTTAAAAATAATTCATAAATTCAGCCTCATAACTACCAGAGTACTGAGAGGTTATTCTTCCTCTCCTACAGAAACTGCTAGAGCTGTGTACCACCTCTCTGTGGCCATTTTTTCTCACTTGATATTATGCTGTATGTTCATTGTTAACTTGTATAATTCACCTTGTAAAATTATTCTTGGGGTTTCTTTGCAGGGGGCTTGTTTTTTGGTGCAAAGAAGCTACGTGAATGCACGCCCTATCATGCCCCAACCCTCGTCGGTCAGAAATCCATTTATTCTGAGCTGTCAACAGATTGGGGAGTCCCCACGGTTTCCCTGTTCTTCTTACCTAAGAAACTGGAATTCTAGTTGTTTGTGGCATCTCTTACCACTTTCATACTGACAAATCATAGTTAACTCTAAGACTGACCTAAGACCTTAAGAGCACAGAATCCATCCAAAAGTTGTCCTGAATTTCTTTCAGTGCTCTGAATAATGTAGGCTACTTCCCCCCAATCTAATTAAGAATTAGTAGCAATCTACAGCTGCTCTTACAAATGATCACAAACTTGTTAGCTTGAAAAAAACACACATTTATTGTCCTCCAGTTTCGGAGGTTAGGAGTCCAAAATCCGTTTCCCTAGCCCAGATCAGGGAGTCTGTAGGGCCACACGGCCTCCAGGGGCTCCGGTCAGTGATTTTCAACCTGTGTGCTGGGAGAGGATCTTAGGTGTGCCAAATACATTTCTAAAGATCGTTAATTAAATTAATTTCAAAAGAAGTTCAAAGCACAGTAAGTATATTCTTAGTTTTACTCTTTTTTTTTTGGATCAAAGTAATTTAAGTGTGCCACAAAGTTTAACTCCAGGTTCGAGTGTGCTGGGAGATACAAAAGATTGGAAAACACTGCTCTAGGGGCTCCTTGTCTTGCCAGCTCTGGCAGCTGTCAGCATGCCTTGGCTTAGGGCTACATCACTCCAGCCTCTGTGACTCCAAAGTCACATTGCCTTCGCTGCTTCTGGTGGGAAGTATCTCCCTTTGCTGCTTTCTTTCTTTCTAGAGACAGTCTCACTTTGTCGCCCTCGGTAGAGTGCCGTGGCGTCACACAGCTCACAGCAACCTCCAACTCCTGGGCTTAGATGATTCTCTTGCCTCAGTCTCCCGAGTAGCTGGGACTACAGGCGCCCGCCACAACGCCCGGCTACCTTTGCTTCTTTCTTATAAGGATACTTGTCAATACACCCAGGGCCTACCCAGATAGTCCCAGATAATCTCCCTGACTCCAGGTCTTTCACTTAATCACATCTAAAAAGACACTTTCCCCCAACTAAGGTAAGAGTTAACAGGCTGTGGAGACTAAAATCTGTTATTTTTACATATGTCTCTACCCGTACTGTGCTCACAAGTATGCCAATCTACTGACTGTAATCCATGAAAATTTGCACGGTACTCCTTAAATCTCAAAGAAAGCTAAACTTGGAAAATTATTTTGATTTTTAAAATAATTTTACTTGATCAATGCATGTAAGTTCTAAGAAGACCAAACTATTAAATGATCTGGGACCCATATCATTCAAACAGTGGTTGTCAGAATTGGCTTACATTGAAATACAGAAGAAAAGAAAAGATTTAAAGGAAGACCGTGGAGCTTTCTTTATATAGATGAAGATGTTTTACAGAAAATAGGGATTAGATACATGCTGTATAAATTGAATCAGAAACGATTTAATTGAGGGTGGGGAGACTTTTAACACAATAGGAGGTGCCGAGCATGGTGGCTCACCTCTGTAATCCTAGCACTCTGGGAGGTCGAGGCTGGAGGATCGCTTGAGTTCTGGGGTTTGAGACCAGCTCTGACAAAGAGCAAGACCCGGTCTCTGCTAAAAATATAAAAATTAGCCGGGAGCTGTGGCACTGGCACCTGTAGTCCCAGGTACTCAGGAGGCTGAGGAAGGAGGATCGCCAAGCCCAGGAGTCTGAGGTTGCTGTGAGCTACGATGATGCCACTGCACTCTACCCAGGTCTATAGAGTGATACTCTGCCTCAACTAAACAAAGCAAAACCAATCCAATAAGAGGAAGAGCTAAAAATGAACAATGCAAGGGGATCCCTCCAAACAAAGTTCCTTCCTAGTCCTAGACGTGTTCGAAATGTGCAAAGTCCCTAAGGAGAGGAATGCAGAGGGAGAAGTAGAGAATACATTCTCAGACATGGTCATGGGGAGCTTGTTTAAAGTAAATTTATTTCAGGTTAATGGAAGGGTACAAACAACCAGGTCAAAATACTTGATTTTGTTAGGTAGAATCCCTCCTGTGGTTATGGCCCACACAAAAAAGGTGTGCCAAACACCCTCTCCCCATGAGGATATTTTATAAAACACAGAGTCTCAGGCAAGGCATGGTGGTTGATGCCAGCACTCTGGGAGGTTGAGGTGGGTGGACTGTTTGAGCTCAAGAGTTTGAGACCAGCCTGATCAAGAGTGAGACCCTGTCTCTACTAAAAATAGAAAAAGTGGTTTTGTGCCTTTTGCTCAGTGGTTAGGGCACTGGCCACGTACACCGACTGAGGCTGGAGGGTTCGAACCCAGCCCAGGGCCAGCTAAACAACAATCACAACTGCAACAAAAAAATAGCTGGGCATTGTGAAGGGGCACCTGTAGTCTTGGCTACTTGGGAGGCTGAGGCAAGAGAATTGTTTAAACCCAAGAGTTTGAGGTTGCTGTGAGCTGTGACACCACAGCAGTCTACCCAGGGTGACATATTGAGACTCTGTCTCAAAAATCAAATCAAATAAAATAAAATAAAAAATAAATACATAAATAAAATAGAAAAACTGAGGCAAGAAGATCGCTTGATCCCAAGAGTTTTGAGGCCCTGAGCTATGATAATGCCATGGCACCCTACTTGGTGTAACAGAGTGAGAAGCTGTCTCAAATAAATAAATAAATAAAACACAGAGTCTCTATAATGGTTGAGTACAAGTGATTTTTTTGTTGTTGCTGTTTTTGTTTTTTGAAACTAAGTCTCACTCTGTTGCCTAGGCCGAGTGCAGTGGAGTTGTCACAGCTCACTGCAACCTGAAAATGCTAAGCTTGACTCATCCTCCTGCCTCAGCCTCCTGAGTAGCTAGGACCACAGGTACATGCTACCATGTCCAGCTAATTTTCATTTTTTGTAGAGACTAGATCTAGCTGTGTTGATCAGTTTGGTTTCCAACTCCTGGTCTCAAGTTCCTCTCGTCTCAGCCTCCCAAAGTGCTGGGAGTGCTAGGATTACAGGAGTAAGCCATGATGTCTGGCCTGGAGTGATCTTTTAAAAAGTCAATGTCACTTAATGGGCACAATATAAGGGTATGTGGCACCCACCTTCTTGGGTGTAGGACACAAATACAAAGGGACTTTACCTAACTAATGCAAACATTGTAATTTAGTTGTCTGTAGCCTCACATTAACCTGAAATAAAAAATAAATAATTAAAACTCAAATTTGGCCAGGCGGGGTGGTGTGTGCCTGTAATCCTAGCACTTTGGGAGGCTGAGGCAGGAGGATCACTTGAGGCTGGGAGTCTGAGATCAGCCTGGGCAATAGCAAGACTTGCCCCACCTCCCACAAAAATATTAGATCATTAAATGTGAAATTTCCAATTTTGAATCAAAAGTTCCATTTATTATATCTCAAACTAGAAGCAGTACAACGAATCAAAGTGTGCACCCGAACTACTGACCCGGTTTTGCTATCTTAATAGTAGCTTTGTGCACCAGCAGAAAGAAACCTGGAGAGCCAGCGGCGATGAAATCACAAAAGGCATTTTCCACAGCTTGGTGAGAGTTGTGTATTTTTCCTTTTAAGAAATGGTCCAGGGGGGGAAATAATGTAATGAAGAATAATAAAATACATATATTTCCAAAAAAAAAAAAAAAAAAGATATCAGCAACCCAAGCGGTAGAATAAGGCTTTCCTATTTCAATGTAATTATGTTTAATAAATAACTAAAACATTAAAAAAAAAAAAAGAAATGGTCCAAAGCCTGGAAGAAAGGGTGGTCAGCTGGTGCAAGTCTGGTGACTAGGGTGGATGACAGAGAGTTTCCAAGTCCGGCTTCCGTATTCGTGCAGCATCGTTTGTGTGACAGCACCGTCTTGCAAGAGGATTGACCTGTCTCTATTGACCAATCGTGGGGCTCAATTGCAAGCATCCTCATCATGTCATCCTGTTTTTGCAGTAGACGTCCACGGTGATCAAGCGACCGGTTTCATGAAGCTGTGCTGGATGATGCCAGCCTGGACCACCAAACAGACACCATTCTTTTTTGTGGAGGGGGGGAATATTGGATTTTGGACTGTGTTTTGGCACTTCATCTTTATGCAGCCATTATGCTGAACAGTTGAGTTTGTTAAAAAGACACACACAACACACATCACACATAACATGGTTTAGAGATGGTTCACCTTTATATGCGATGGTAAAGCAAAGCAAACTTCAAGATGGTTTCTCTAGTAGGCTTGTTTAATTCATTGACATCCCGCTTCCTTACCTTGCTGACTTGTTTCGCAAGGTCCAAAATTGTTGAAATAGTAACATCAAACCTTGCTGACTTGTTTTATATGATCCAATGTTGCTGAAATAGTAACGTCAAACCCTGCTGCTAATCCACACACACATAGGTTGAGATGGATTCACTTCTTTTTATTTTTTTTTTTTTTGAGACAGAGTCTCATTATGTCACCCCAGGTAGAGTGCCGTGGCGTCACAGCTCACAGCAACCTCAACCTCTTGGGCTTAAGCAATTCTCTTACCTCAGCCTCCCAAGCAGCTGGGACTACAGGTGCCCACCACAATGCCCGGCTATTTTTTGTTGCAGTTGTCATTGTTGTTTAGCTGGCCTGGGCTGGTTTTGAACCCGCCAGCCTCGATGTATGTGGCAGGCACCATAACCACTGTTCTTTTTTTTTTTTTTTTTTTTGAGACAGAGCCTCAAGCTGTCACCCTGGATAGAGTGCTGTGGCATCACAGCTCACACACAGCAACCTCCAATTCCTGGGCTCAAGCGAGTCTCCTGTCTCTGCCTCCCAAAGCAGCTGGGACTACAGGCGCCCACCACAACGCCTGGCCATTTTTTGGTTGCAGCCGTCATTGTTGTTTGGCAGGCCCGGGCTGGATTCGAACCCGCCAGCTCAGGTGTACGTGGCTGCCGCCTTAGCCCGTTGAGCCACAGGCGCCGAGCCCATAACCACTGTTCTATGGGCTCTGAACTAGAGATGGATTCACTTCTACTATAGCTTTTAGCTCATCATTATCCACCGTGGTCTCTAGCTCATTTATTTTCTTTCTTTTCTTTTCTTTTTTTTTTTTTCTGAGACAGTGTTGGTCTGTTGCCTGTGCTACAGTGCCATGGCCTCAGGCTAGCTCACAGCAACCTCCAACTCCTGGGCTTAGGAGATCCTTCTGCCTCAGCATCCAAAGTAGCTGAGGCCACAGGCACTCACCACAATGCCTAATTAGTTTTTTTTGTTTTTTTTTTTTGTAGAGACAGAGTCTCACTTTATTGCCCTCCACACTTGATCACCCTCAATGGAGTGTCGTGTTGTCACACAGCTCACAGCAACCTCTAACTCCTGGGCTTACGTGATTCTCTTGCCTCAGCCTCCCAAGTAGCTGGGACTACAGGCACCCGCCACAACGCCCAGCTATTTTTCTGTTTTTGCAGTTTGGCAGAGGCCGGGTTTGAACCTGCCACCTTTGGTATATGGGGCCTGGCGCCCTACTCGATGAGCCACAGGCGCCGCCCTGCCTAGCTAGTTTTCTAGTTTTAGTGGAAATGAAGTCTTGGTCGTGCTCAGGCTGGTCTGGAACTCCTGAACCAAGCAATCCATTGATCTCTGCCTCCCAGAGTGCTAGGATTACAAGCATGAGCCACCATGCCTGGCCCACATGGCTCATTTTCAAGATTAAAATCACCAGAATGGAGCTTCTCAAACCATCAGCTACTGTACATTCTTGGCCACATGCTTCCCAATCACTTCCCTGATATTTTGAGCTGTCTGTGCTTCACTGGTTCCAGGATGCAACTCATCATCAAAAAAGACACAAACTTTTGAGTTATCCAAGGTTTTACAAAAAACTGCTCTAAAAAATTTTGAAAGATAATCATAAGTCAAACGTACATTTAAAAAAATGAGGAAGTATCTTCACAATAAAAAGCAAACAAGAAGTCCCTGGTGTGATTCCGTCCTGCGCGGCTGTTCCTTGGAGCAGTACTTGTTTATCTCCGTCAGCCTTCTTGTCCACCTAAGTGCGTGCCACCACCTCATGGAAGATTCAGTGGACATGGACATGAGCCCCTTGAGGCCTCAGAACTATCTTTTCGGTTGTGAACTAAAGGCCGACAAAGATTATCACTTTAAGGTGAATAATGATGAAAATGAACACCAGTTATCTTTAAGAACGGTCAGTTTAGGGGCTGGTGCAAAGGATGAGTTGCACATTGTTGAAGCAGAGGCACTGAATTATGAAGGCAGTCCAATTAAAGTAACACTGGCAACTTTGAAAATGTCTGTACAGCCAACTGTTTCTCTTGGGGGCTTTGAAATAACACCACCAAAGTGTGGTCTTATGATTGAAGTGTGGTTCAGGGCCTGTGCATATTACTGGGCAGCACTTAGTAGCTGTGGAAGAAGATGCAGAGTCAGAAGATGAAGAGGAGGAGGATGTGAAACTCTGAAGTATGTCTGGAAAGCGATCTGCCCCTGGAAGTGGAAGCAAAGTTCCACAGAAAAAAGTAAAACTTGCTGCTGATGAAGATGATGATGAAAAAGAAGAAGAAGAAGAAGAAGATGATGATTTTGATGAGGAGGAAACTGAAGAAAAAGCTCCAGTGAAGAAATATGTGTGAGACACTCCAGCCAAAAATGCACAAAAATCAAACCAGAATGGAAAGGATTCAAAACTATCAACTCCGAGATCAAAAGGTCAAGAATCCTTCAAAAAACAGGAAAAAACTCCTAAAACACCAAAAGGACCTAGTTCTGTAG
>CAUYRH010173506.1:0-16888 GCA_963574655.1 Perodicticus potto
GCCTGTAGTCCCAGCTACTTGGGAGGCGGAGGCAGGAGACTCGCTTGAGCCCAGGAATTGGAGGTTGCTGTGAGCTGTGATGCCACGGTACTCTATCCAGGGTGACAGCTTGAGGCTCTGTCTCAAAAAAAAAAAAAAAAAATAGCCAACCGGGCGTTGCAGTGGGTGCCTGTAGTCCCAGCTACTTGCGAGGCTGAGTCAATCATTTAAGCCCAAGAGTTAGAGGTTGCTGTGAACTGTGATGCCACAGCACTCTACCCAAGGCAAAAGCTTAAACTCTGTCTCAAGAAAAAAAAAAAAAAAAAAGACTAAGATTGTATCCTTAGTCTTAAAATTCACAGCTCTTGAAGATAAGGTGATACTTAGAAAGGAGGCTCATGATACTGCTGTTCTCTTAATTTGTCAGTAAATTTCAAACCACAAAGCATTTTTCAGTGGTTTATTAGGGTAAATAATTGTCTTTGAATTCCATAACACATCTTACTCTGAAAAGATCTGTGTTGCCTTCATTCTGTTTCAGATGTGGTTTGAAAAAGGAAGTATTACTATATATCCATGTTACGAATGAGAAAATACATACTTTTAAAAAATGCTTGCCTTTTTTAAGGGCTATATTGAGAGGGGGGCAGGATTTTTATCTCTGCTCTAATCCAGCAATATATTGTACAATTAAGAAACCCCTCAGAATGGGAGGCCTCCCGAGATTTAGATAGAAACTATGTAGAGTGTATTTACAAGGACAGGACACCAGACTTACCATGCACAAAGCACATGGTGCTGGCCCAACCCTGCTCTAAGACAAGTCCACACACTTAGGGCTATTCCATAGATACATCTTTGCAAAAAGAGTTTCCTTTGCCTAGTTGGTAGAAGGAAGGAGAGTCCTTCTTTCTTGTTAAGCTCTTAGTTTTACATTTATCATTTCAGTAAATCTGAGATTAAAAACAAAAAAAGCCAGCAAAATCTCAAAGCGTTCAAGCTAGTTTTTCACTTGTTAGGTATTTCTGGCATAAAGGGCCAAATTAAAAAGAAAGCCATAGCGTGGCTTAAATTAACAGGAATAATGCTAGTTTCCTCTTCTCCCATGTACTAGGCCCTGGAGCTGCAGCCTCACTGCTGTCAAGGCTCCCATACCAGCAACTTAGCAGTCTCAGTACGGCAAGAATTCGCCAAAGCCACACTCGAGTCCTGCCTGCTTCCGTCTGACAATCTCAGAAAGGAAGTGACAGAATCAAGATGCTTTCAATACTCACCATAGGGTGTCCCACTGCCACCTTCACCTCCACTGCCTGCAGCTTGCTGCTGCCCCTGCAGTGCTGTGTTGCTTGGCTGTTCCCGGCAGACGTAGATGGTTAAACGGGGCCTAACCGACCTGCAATTAGAAGACGCCACTGATGAGCCCACGAGAGAAAAAGCTGCCTTACCTTACTGCTTGCTTGTACAAATGACAACTACAGGATCTAAGTTCTATCCCTTTATGAGAACTTTATGATGTTATTTCATTATACAAATTAATTTACTAATAAAAATATAAAAACCACACACCTCACACCAACTATCACAGGTGGTCTAACATGATGATCCAGACTCTAAACCATTGAGATGGTCTGTCAGATGCTGGTAAATTTAAGTTTCAAGATTAAGTCAGCAATTTACAATCAGTTAAGATTCAATTTTTATGGAATTCTCATACCACAAGAATAGAAATAGCAAGATAGTAAGTGGATCTTAAAAGCTAGCACATTACAATTCTATCATTTTAATGACAATTAGTTTACATTTGTAATAACTTTAGTGATAGTCATGACCTTGAAAACCATAGATTCTGTATAGCTCACCTAAATTAGAAGTTTTGTTTTCTTGGCAACAAACCCAGTCGTCTTCAAGAAATCAGTACTGCCCATGTGCATTTCTACCAGTCTTACAGTCTACCTCTGCCCTCATCAGTGCCTGCATCATATCTGGGCCTGCCCTGAAGGTGTACACAAAAGTCTTCTTGTGAGCACGATAACTGCCAATGCTCGACGGCACACAAAGGCACACGCCAACCTAGCGTGGAAACACACTGCCCAAATTCCCCACACGATCAAAGGTACATTCTTATTTCAAACAAAACAGTTCACAGTATTTTACCTTGACTTTAGTGAATTATAGAGCCGAATTCCATCGGCTGCACCACAAATTTGAACTAAATCCTCCTTTGTTAGTTTTAGTAAGTCGGCACCTGGAGAATAGCAAAGAAACTCTTTTCAAATAAATGGAAAAGGAACACGTAGAATTGACTGCTTTACAGCTGTCTGTCTTTACTCAGTTAAATGTCTTTCAAAACAATCACAGGTATCCTGAATGTACACGTATACATGAACAACATAAGACAAGACATAGACAGCTGCCCCCCAGGGTCAGAAAACCTGGCGTTTCCATGTTCTGCATCCCAAAGGAGCTTAGAAGCCCAGAGGCTGGTCAGTCCAATCAATGAGCAGGATCTACAGACGAAGGTTTGTTCACAATGAAGCTTTTACTCCCTAACTTACTGAGTGGCTAGGTTGTACTGTGTACAGAAATAAGATTCTAACCCCAGACAGATAAACCTTGAGATCACTCAGACCAATGTTTTATTTTACAAAAGTCAGGAGGGAAGTCCAGAGTTAGACTTGCTCAAAGTCTAACAATGCTGTTGGGAGCAGTTAAGACTAGGCCTCTTTCTATGGAAACATGCAGTATGGATGTCAAACATTCTCTAACACAATTCTTCCACAGCAGCCAGTTCTTTCAGGATAGCATAGCAGAGAGCTACACTTTATATCCAAAGACTTCTCTCCTGAGCACATGCTGGGTCTCGTGTCATTTACAAGAGTAAATGTTCCCCTCGAAAGGTTTCCTGTGATACCACTTGGAGAAACACTGCTTGATACCTTTTAAATTCCATCTAAACACTTCCTTAGTTCAGTATGTAAGAAAAAAACTTACATGTAAGTATATAAAAACCAAACCCGAGTACATTCATACCACGAAGTACTACTCAGCATTTCAAGTGTAAAGGATATGGCAGCCAGGATTTGCTTTGAAGCGCCACAGAAAGGTCGGAGAGGCACTAGAAAGCAAGACTAAACAAAGGCTGGCAATTTCTGAAGCTGGGGGTTGGTTATGGGGGAGTTCGTCATATTCTATTTTTTATGTCTGAATGTGTCTATAATCTTCCGTTCTACCTTTGATAATACTAACAGTCAGAATACATATTGGGGAAATTAAGATGCTTTGGGAATGAAGATATGACTTCCACGTGACAAACATCCATTGATATATATGAGAAGATAATGGAGTTGTTGTTCTGTGTTTAAGAGCTTGAACGTGAGTGCCTAATAAATTTCAGGTTTGTAAGAAATAAAGACCAGAGAAGCACATTTTCCATGAGGCATGAGCATTGATGGAGCTGTTGTATGAGGTCAGGTTATCAGACAGGCTCTCCCCTTTCTCTTCTCACCAGAGATGTGTGTGCACACCTTTAACACACAGAGAACCAGACAGATGACTGCATGTACAACCCTTCCTGACATGTGAATGCCCAAAGAGGCTCAGAGCAACAGGCCTCGGTCTCCTCACCCTTCTATTACTAGTGATGTGCAGCTCTCCATTCACCTTCTCAGAGGAAGCCCCCAGGGTAAGGAAAGTCAGACCAAACCACATGACCACTCGAGCAGTGAAAGGAGCTTAGAGCTCTTCAGACAGAAATATATTATCTGGCTTGGTGCCCATGCTCAGTGGATAGGGCACCGGCCACATACACCGAGGTGGGCAAGTTGGAAACTGGCCAGGGCCTGCTAAACAACGATGACAACTGCAATAACAAAAAAAATAGCTGGGCATTAATTATGGTGGACTGTAGTTCCAGCTACTCGGGAGGCTGAGGCAAGAGAATCACTTAATAAGCCCAAGGGTTGGAGGTTGCTGTGAGCTGTGATGCCACAGCACTCTACTAAGGGCAATGTAGTGAGACTCTGTTTCAAAAAAAAAAAAAAATATATATATATATATATGTATTCACACACACACATATATATTTGCCTAATAGGAGTAACCTGGGGCCTCCCTCAGTTCCAACTGCCATAGCTTTTTCTGCGTTATGCTTTTCATCTGCCTTCCTTAGAAGTGTGCAAGAAATCTCCCCATCCTGAAATTTTCTAGTTTCTAGTTTTCAAACATAAAAGGCTTTACTTAATCATACAAAAGTATGGATCCCAGCTAGCAAATGACTTCCATCTGGTACTTTTGATTTTAAAGAGACAAAGAGCTACATGGAGAGTAAACATTACACAAACATTACAATAAATGGCATAATAGGAAACCATATTCTTCGTGAAATGAAGCTTTCCTTCATGCTGAGTGTGTGTGCACATACGTTCTGTTCTCCTGAAGGGATCGAGCTGCATGTTAATGTTTGTTTCCCACACTGCTGGCATAGGGAAGCTCACTGCCATTTTACTGTTACTCAGCACTTCTCAGGACACATTGGTAGCTGTTCTCTGGGAAGAGTGTCCCACAGACAAGAGACACTTGGTCCCAGAGCCAGGTGTTTAGGAAATGCTGCTGCCCCTGCCCCACCTGGTCTGTTACTGTTCCTCTAAACAAGGTTCCCACAGCCCCACACCTAGAGAAGCACTATTTGGTACCTTTTAAAATACTCTCTTTGCTCACTATGCAAGACAAAAACTTAAGTATATAAAAAACACATCCAAGTACATTAATACCACAAAATACCACTCAACAATAAAAAAGATTCAACTACTGATACACCCAACAACTTAAGTGGTCATTACGTTGAGTAAAAAATGCCAAGCTCAAAAGTTTACATACTGTATGATTTCATTCATATGACATCCCCCAAATGACAAAATCATGTAAGTGGAACAGAGTTTAGTGGTTGCCAGGATTGGGTAAAGGGAGGTGTATGGGTGTGACTCTATACAGGGAGCAGGAGGGAGATCCTTGTGGTAAAGGCAGAATTCTGCATCGGAACTGCAGCGGTGGCGGTAACACGACACAGAACTACACACACACACATGCTGGACTGACGTCAGCTTCCTGGCTTTGATATTGTACAATAATTATGTGAGAAACTAAGTGAAGAAATACTAGAACATACTAGCTTTGTAACTTACTGTAAAAATTACTTCAAAGTAAAGTTAAAATGAAAAGGATATTGCACAGAACCATATACACACATATACAAATGAGTGCCTACTCGTTAACTCTGATAAAACTGTAGATTTGTACCAGTGTGAATTCCCTGGCTATAAAAGTGAATAGTAACAGGTACGCAAAATATTATTATTATGAGAAAACAGGTGACAGATTCACAGAACTTCCCCATTACTTCTCCATGTATTTTTTTTGGCAACTTCATACTTATCTATAAGTATTTCAAAATTAAAAGGTTATTTCAAGCACAGAAACAAAACACTCTTACACATGTATAAACACATACACATACCTGAAAAATTAGAAAACAGTCTTGTGTAGGAAGAGAACCTGTTTTTGAGCAACCACTGCTGTGTTTCCTGGATCGTGGCTGAAGGCTGGATTTGCTATTAAAGAAAATGAACATAAAAGAAGCCATTCAAACTTACAAAAATAACCCCACACTGGTGTTATATAGAACATTTAAACAAAACACAGAAAGCCTCAAGAGCATGATGGAAAAAACACCCAAGAAGAACGTAAGTCTGACTACTCAGCAACCCAAGTAATAACTCATGTCCTTATCAGAAGGGACCCTGAGGCCTTAATAGGTTTAAGGAAAACATACTTACTTCACCAGAGGCCTGTGAAACGCCATCTCCCTGATGATTTGGAGAAGAAGAATTGCTGAGGAGAAAGGAAAAGGAAGGAAAGGATGGTTTTACTTTAAATTGAGACATTACAGGCTGTTAAATCATTAAACCATTAAAATAGGGCAACACTGTGGAAGAAAGCTATCTAAATTTGCAACAAAAATGCAGACAAAACAGGTTAGGGTGAGAATATGATGTTAAGACACAGAAAGAGGACACAGAAGGCTGTGTCTTAAATTTGTGCGACCTTCTAACAAGAAATTTAAGTCTTCTGAAACAAAAGGATTCCCCCAATTATCTCTAGGGATGCCCCCCAAATGAAGAATACTCATTCATTTAGTTAGGGAAAAAATATGAAAAATAAAATTAGGTACATAGCTGGAAAAAAATCTAAGAAAATCATGAGCTATAAGAAATGGTATAAGAGGCTTGGCACCCTTAGCTCAGTGTAGGGCTCCAGCCACATACACCGAGGATGGCGGGTTCGAGACTGCCCCAGGCCTGCTAAACAACAATGACAACTGCAACCAAAAAAGATGGGCATTGTAGTGGGCGCCTATAGTCCCAGCTACTTGGGAGGCTGAGGCAAGAGAATCTCTTGAGCCCCAGGAGTTTGAGGTTGCTGTGAGCTATGACTCCATGGCCTAAGGCAACAAAGCAACAAAGTGAAACTGTGTCTCAAAAAAAAAAAAAAAGATTGTGCCTGACAAACCCCAAGGTGAACGCCTATGATTTCCTGCCTTCCCTGGAGCAGGGGTGTAACCTATGACTTGCTTCTAATCAATAGAATATGGCAAAAGTGATAGGAATGTCAGTAGCTTGTTTGGGTCAGGTCATATGGCAAAGATGATGAGAGGTCACTCCTGTGACTGTATTACCTTATATAAGACTGTCTTAAACAGAATGGAGTAGGAGACTCCTTGGTGTAGGCTTGATGGGCTATGTTGGTGAAGCCAATGTGGCAGGGTCTGAGGGTGGCCTCCAGCTGCTAAAAAGCCAAGGTCCCTCAGTCCTGCAGCCACAAGGAACTGAATTCTGCAATTTGAGTGAGATTAAGAGTACATTCTTCCCCAGTCAAGCTTCCAGGTGAAGACACAATTTGGCTAAAGCCTTGATTGCAGCCTTGGAAACCCTCCATAGAGGGTGCAGCTAAGCTGTGCTCACTTTTTTTTTTTTTTGAGGGGGTGGACAGAGTCTTGCTCTGTTGCTCTGAGAAGAGTGCAGTGGCATCATCATAGCTCACAGCAACCTCAAACTCCTGGGTTCAAGCAATTCTTCTGCCTCAGCTTCCTGATTAGCTGAGACTACAGGCATGCACCATGACACCCAGCTACTTTTTCTATTTTTAGTAGAGATGGGGTCTCGCTGTTGCTCAGGCTGGTCTTGAATGCCTGAGCTCAAGGGGATCCTCCCGCCTCAGCCTCTCAAGAGTGTGGGGATTATAGGCATGAGCCACTGCGCCTACCTGTGTTCACTCTTGACCCACAGAAATTGTGAGATAATAAATGTGTGTTTTAAGCCACCAAGTTTGTAGTAATTGCTTACGTAGAAATAGAAAACAATTATTAATAATACCAAAATATGGGTGGTGCCTGTGGCTCAATGGGCAGGGCGCTGCTCCATATACCGAGAGTGGCAGGTTCAGACCTGGCCCTGGCCAAACTGCAACAAAAAATAGCCGGGCGTTGTGGTGGGCACCTGTAGTCCCAGCTGCTCCGGAGGCTGAGGCAAGAGAATCACCTAAGCCCAGGAGTTGGAGGTTGCTGTGAGTTGTGTGATGCCACGGCACTGTGCGATAAAGTGAAACTCTGTCTCTACAAAAAAAAAAATAATAATAATACCGAAATACTACTCCTTTGTCTGTGATACCAGTTGCAAGTATTTTTTCCAATTTATCCTTTGTCTTTTGCTTTCCAGAGTTTTTGTTTGTTTTTGTGTAATCCAGTTTATCTTTTCCTGTGTTGTTTCTGAGTTCTTTAGTTCTAGCTACAAATTGTCCACTTTCAGATAATAGAGGAGGAATTTACAGGTGTTTTTTCTAGTACTTGCATAGTTTAAGCTTTGACATTTAATCATCTCATTCACATCAGATACATCTTAGTGAATGATGAGAGAAATGAACTCTATTATTTTTCCATATGACTTTTTTCATATTAATTAGTTACAAGTCATTCATTTCTTTTCTGCTTGTGGTATTACCTTTATACTAAGCTTCTACTAAATTTACACTAAATATACGCTGGGTTTCTAAAGTTTTGGTTTCTAAAGTTTTTATGTAATTAAGTCTTTCTTCTCTTCCTTTCCTGTCACTGTGTCGGTCTGTGTGTGCTATCCTGAACTGTCCTGGAGTTTGTTACACAACAGGGAGGGCTAACTTCCCCCTAGTTCAAGGTTTGTTTTGTTTTGTTTTGTTTTTCCTGAGACAGAGTCTCACTATGTCACCCTCTATAGAGTGCAGTGATGTCATAGCTCACAGCAACCTCAAACTCTTGGGCTTAGTGATTCTCTTTCCTCAGCCTCCCAAGTAGCTGGGACTACAGGTGCCTGCCACACGCCTGGCTATTTTTTTGTTGTTGTCGTTGTTTAGCAGGCTCAGGCAGGGTTTGAACCCACCAGCTCCAGTGCATGTGTCCCGCACCCTAACTACTGAGCTACGGGCACCGAGCCTAGTTCAAGTTTTTATTCTCTTCTTGTTCATTCTTTTCCAAGTAAATTTTATAATCCACTTGTCTAGCTTCAGAAAAAAATTTTGACCTATATAAATCAGTATGTAACATAGGTTAACTTACAGAGAACTGAGATATTTATGATTTTGAGTCTTTCTGTCTAAGAATATAGTATATACATCTTTCCATTTGTTCCACTTTTCTTTTGGGGTCTTTAGATGTTTCTCATGGTTTTCTTGTTTTAGGCATTTTTTATTAAGTTTGTACTTAGTATTTTATTTTATCTTAAGATTTTTGCAGTGATATTAATAAATGAGATTTTGGGGGGGAGGTAGGAGTTTCAGTCTTTGTCAGATTTTGAGATAATTGTTATACTCATTTCCTGAAATGAACTTGGAAGATACCCGTTTTTGTAAAGATTGGTTAGCCAAAGTAGCATTAGGATTATGAGAGCCTTAGTTGAATGGAAGCTTTCCCTTTGACACTCTTTCTGTGCCTGATGGTTTCTTTTGTTTTTTCCCCTGTGTTTTGTTTTTTGGTCTTGTTGAGGAACTCTTTTCTTCTTCTTTTTTTTTTTTGAGGATCTCTTTTATGACTTTATTTCTTTGGGATTGGGGGCAGTTCAAATGTCATTATTTTCCTTAAGAGTTATTCTTTTTTGCCAGTTGCAGTGGTACACACCAGTATTCCCAGCTACTCAGGATGCTGAGGGGGGTAGGATCACTTGAGCCTGGAGTCCAGCCTGGCCAATGCAGCAAGACCCCATCTCTTAAAAAAAAGAAAAAATATTTATGTATATGGACAGACACATTCTCTTCTAAGTGTTCGGGTTGATTTGGATAGAATTATACAAAATCATCCCTTGATTTTTAAAATTTTCTTTCACAGTATTTTCAGATTTATCATTAAGAAATCATAGACTGAGATAGGAAGACTTGGGACTTTTGCTGGCATGTGGAATATTTTGCTTAATAATGAAAATGTTTTCAAACTGATTGTCTTCTCCTCCTTCCTCTCCTTTTTCTTCACATAAACGTGGGCAGCAACTGTGGCTTAAAGGAATAGGCACCAGCCCCATATGCCGGAGGTGGCGGGTTCAAACCCAGCCCCGGCCAAAAACTGCAAAAATAAAATAAAATAAAATAAAAATAAAAAAGCTCTCTTCACATAAACGTTTATTTCCCAGGATGTGCTCTGCTCACAGACTATACTCTTCTCTAAGATTTCACATTGCACAGAATCTAAATAATGCCCCTCAACCTCTTAGGGTATGGAAATACACTTTTGAAAAGTTATACCGAGTACTCATTAATTGGTAATACTAGGCACTGTGGTAATACTATGGGTTTCAAAAGATGGAGATGATTCTTGTCCTCAAGGAGTTTACTCTTGAGTTCAGCATAGAACTCTAGGCAAATTGTTTACTGAGATATTCCAGTTCACATAGCAATAAAGGAGGATTCTGCTATCATTAATTGAACCCTTCCAGAATCATAGTGCTGAGTATCTCATTTTCCAACATGACTTCTCATCATGAATGAGCTCGTTCTCCGCTAACAGCTCCAGCAGTTATTCGGCCACACCAGGAGCTCTAACCCATTGGCCTAACTGCATCTGACATCCGCTTCATTCTTTCGCATCCTCACATCTCTTTTTGCCTAGCTTAAATCTGTTGTTATAATTATTGTGCTGCATATAGCTTGCCCCATTCTTGTACTGTTACACCTCCCTGGTAGCAACTCAGCTCTCAGCTTACAAAGCACCTACCTCTGAGCAGCTAGCTCCCAGGCTGTAACTGGAGGGAGACAAAAAAATCATACTGACTTATCTCACCTGAAATTCTTATATACAACAGGTTAACCTTTTATTCATTTAACTTTGAAAAACATATTACATTAATAACTAACTGCTGAAGTTTTGGCCCTGTTAACTGTTGGAGTTTATGATTGAAAAAAATTGTTCACTAGTTTTGCATTAATTAACCCTACATATTTTCTTTGACCTTCCTTTCAAAGGCTTTTTTTCAGCCTTGGGTGTTAAAGCCATGAACAATTGCCTGTAAAAGGAATATCAACTGGTATGAAACCAAAAAGACTTGATTAGGTAGATACTGGATTTGTTATTTGTTAGTATAGATTAGATTAAAATTTTAGTTTGTAATTTTTGTTTGGAAATTGTGATTTCTTCAGCAGTTAAGAAATTTATTTTATTAAATAACGGGCATCTGACTGCTTTGCACTTTCCTACTGTTTGATGACTTGACCCATCTAAAAACAGATAGTGCTTTTGTTGCTTCTGAACAGTATTATGGTTAATATAAATGACTGATTTCATAAATTTCTCTCATTTTATATGTTTTTAAATTCAGTATAATGAGTCACTAAATGAAAAATGTTTTTTAAAGATTTTAAGGTGTGGGTTGGGGAAAATAGCAGTATTTACCTGATGTAGTTGTTGAGAGTTAATATATTTTACAGTTTAGGCAACCAAAGAATTTTGATGTTGAGCTACTTACTGTGGATAGGATGATTCTCCTACAAAGAACATAGAGTTGGCCAAATCGCATGGATAAGGGCTTTAAGCAGGAAGCATTTTTCATTTTGCCCTTGGGTGCAAAGAGGCATCCAAGAGGGAACGTCAGAATATAATGGAAAGTACTCTCTTGTTTTTATCACAGAGACTATTATTTAATTTTTGAACCAGGACAGTGAGTTCCTGAGTCGTTTCTTGTATCCTTTCTAATAATAAATATGGTTGTTTTTGTGAGCTAGTTTTCATATTGTTGTTGAATGAGGTAGTCATAATCTCTGAACTTAGCATCAAGGTATTGCTTGACCCAAACAAGATAGTAACACATATTTGTTAAGAGATTGCAAGCATTTAACAAGTAGGTTGAAAACATGTTACAGTAATTTTTTTATACATTTCAACAAATATTTATTACACGTTTGCTATATGCCTGGCGCTGTTATGAGCTCAAAGGATACTGTAAGGAAAAGGACAGACAAAAAAGGTCTTACTCTTTTGGAGCTTACTTTCTGGTATTGGAGAGATAGGCAGTAAATAATAAACCCAGTGAATAAGTATTTATGTGTATGTAGGAAGGTGATAAGTTCTGTGGAATGGGAAGATCAGATTTAAAGTTTAGTGGCTAAGTTGCAGGTTTTAAATGAGGTAGTCTAGATAGGGCCTTATTGAGAAGGAGATGTTTGAGCAAAGATTCAATGGATGTGAAATTACCTGGCAGAAAAGGTATTTTAGAATATTCTAGACAGGAGAAAGAGCCAAGCCATAGGCCCTAAATGGGGTGTGATTGACATGTTTGACCCATAAGGAGACCTGTGTCTAGGGCAGTGATTCTCAATCTTCCTAATGCTGCAGTGTATTTTCATTGTTAAAAAGGGGTTGCAGGGTGGTGCCTGTAGCTCAAGTGGCTAAGACGCCAGCCACATACACCAGAGCTGGCAGGTTCAAATCTGGCCTGGGCCCGCCAAACAGCAATGACAACTACCACCCCAAAATAGCCGGGCGTTGTGGCACGCACCTGTAGTCCCAGCTACTTGGGAGGCTGAGGCAAGAGAATCGCTTGAGCCCAGGAATTAGAGGTTGCTGTGAGCTGTGATGCAATGGCACTCTACCTAGGGCGATAGCTTGAGGCTCTGTCTCAAATAAAAAAAAAAGAAGAAGGAGGTTGCAACCCACAGGCTGAGAACCGCTGGTCTAGGGCAGAAGGATGAAGAGGGGGTTACGGGAGATCTGGTCAGAGCAGTAATGCTAGATTGCCTCTGTATGCTAGAGGGCCTTATAGGTCATTGTAAGGAAGAGAAGGGTGGTCATGTTGTATGTTAAATTTAGATCCTATGAGGAAAAGTTTTAATGTAAAAAAATTAATGTTTTGAGTTTCTACTATGTTCATTCTATAGTTTTTTTTGTTTTAAGTAACTTTTATGGCCATTGATTATGATAATGAAGGAAGTACATGCACAGTAAATAAGAAAACAACAACAAAAGCAAGTGATAATCCTTAAAGAGATTATCTTGGTTCTGTGTAAATTATTGTGTTTTGTGTATCAATCATTCAGCTGACTTGGTGGCACTTTCATTGGTGCCTGACTGTCCTTTGTACTGCAGTCATTTCCAGCCACCCCTCTAGTCTTGCTGTCAATGAGACTTATTTTTTGGTGGGGCTTTGGGGTTTGGGGTTTTATTTTTTTATTTTTTGTTTTTTTATTTTTGGTTTGTTACTGTTGATTTGTTTTTTATTTTTTAAATTGATTTATAGTGAAATGCCTAGTAGTTCTTAGTTGGCACACAGTAAGACATTGAGCTCTTTATCATCTTCTAGGCTGTGGCATAACATTGTACAAGACAGCTTAATTTTTAAAGTGGGACTTATTGACACTGATTGCTTTGTCCTGATCTTTTAAGAATTATATTTTACTTATTTATTTATTTATTTATCTAGAGAGAGTCTCACTTTGTTACCCCTTGGTAGAGTGCTGTGGCGTCATAGCTCACAGCAACCTCAAACTCCTAGGCTCAGGTGATTTTCTTCTCTTGCCTCAGCCTCCCACGTAGCTGGGACTACAGGCCCCCGCCACATTGCCTGGCTATTTTTAGGGAGGAGGTCTCGGTCTGGCTCAGGCTGGTTTTGAACCTGTGAGCTCAGGCAATCCATCCGCCTTGGCCCCCGAAGTGCTAGGCATAAGGATTACATTTTTAAAGTTATCTTATACTGTAGAAATAAGTAACTTACAAGATAATGTTTCTGTGTAACAGTTTTGTCATATGTGTATAGAGTTTCTGTGTACTAAGTCATGTCATTGACATTATTTTATGTGTGTTTTGGGCTCTTTAGAATTCCTTAGGAAGTTGTATTAGCCTCCATGAAGATGAGATATTATCAGAAAGCTTAGAGAAAATTGTTGTTTAATGCTATATTTAGTTCTTTTGTTTTTTTGTTTTTTTTTTTTTTTGAGATAGAGCCTCAAGCTTTTATTTTTTTTTGAGACAGAATTTCACTTATTAACCCTCAGTAGAGTGCTGTGGCGTCACAGCTCACAGCAACCTCCAACTCCTGGGCTTAAGCAATTCTCGTGCCTCAGCCTCCCGAGTAGCTGGGACTACAGGCACCCACCACAACACCTGGCTATTTTTTGGTTATAGTTGTCATTGTTTGGCAGGCCCGGACTGGACTCAAACCCTCCAGCTCTGGTGTATGTGGCTGGCACCTTAGCCACTTGAGCTACAGCTGCCAATCTGCTATATTTAGTTCTTCTTGCCTTATTTTATAGGGCATGTCAAGGAGAGGAAAACAGAATTATTTGAATTTATTTGAACATAACCGTAAGATCTAGAGTAGAAACTAGGGTAGGCATAACCATTTATGAAAAGTAGAACTTTTTTTTTTTTGTCTCCAGTTGCTTATTTTTAATAACAGACTTTAAGATCCTTGGGTTAGAAAAAGAATTTTGTCATTTTACAGCTGTGCTGTCCTATAGAAGTACTTGTGTTTTCCTATGAAAAGTTAGTACCTGATGAAAAAATTACCAAACTAAAAGCAATCCAGAACAAAGGTGAAGAAATACCCATTAACATGGGCAAATGAATAAGTCACCTATTTTACTGCCACTGGTTTTCTGTTCATTAACACAGTAGCCTGTGGTTTTAATAGTTGAACCCTTTTTTGTTTTGAGACAGAGTCTCAGTTTGTCACATTGGGTAGAGTGCCATGGCATCATAGCTCACAATAACCTCAAACTCTTGGGCTCAAGTAATCCTCTTGCTTTAGCCTTGTGGGTAGCTGGGACTACAGGCCCCTGCCACAACTCCCAGCTATTTTTTTAGAGATGGGATCTTACTTTTGCTCAGATTGGTCTTGAACTCCTGAGCTCAAGCGGTGTAACTGCCTCGGACTCCCAGAATGCTAGGATTACAGGTAGGAGCCACTGTGCCTGGCCATTTGAACCCTTTTTTAAAAGTCAGTTCTATTCCTATATCTTCTTGTACTTAAATCTCTGTTAACTGTGGGCATAGGGGTCCTACTTGGTGATTTGGGAAATAGTGAATATGTATTTGGTAGATGATTTATAACTATACTGAAGTGTCTTAACATATCTGTCCTTCTTGTCTAGGAAATTGAAAATGGCCCTTCAGCTATGCTAGGTCTATAATGGGAAGCGCCACAATTCGGTATTTCTGTTACGGGTGCCTTTTTACATCTGCGACCTGGACAATTTTGCTTTTTGTTTATTTCAACCTCAGTGAAGTGACTCAGCCACTTAAGAATGTGCCCATCAAGGGGTCTGGGCCCCATGGGCCATTTCCAAAAAAATTCTATCCCCGTTTCACTCGGGGTCCAAGTCGAGTATTAGAGACACAGTTCAGAGCAAAGAGAATTGATGATATGAAAGATGGTCACATTGACGATCCAGAAAAAGACCGCTTGAAATTCTCCTCTGAATTAGGTAAGTATATTTAATTTTTACTAGCAGCCATATCAATGTATTTCATCATTGGTAGTCAGGTTCCTCTTTAGATCATAAGTTGCTGAGGAGATTAGAAATCTGTTGTTTTTTTCCACACTGATTTGTTTTGTTTGTGAAGTAGGTGAGGATCTATGGTTCTTGTAGACTTAAAGGGAAGCTATATTCTAATTTATCCCCGGTTCTGAATTAACTATTTTATGAGGACTTGAGAGAAATTAATAAGGTCTAGAGAAGGAAAAAAAATGAAAAATTAAAGGGCTAGGAAGAAAATGGAACCTATGGGAAGACTGTTTTGTTTTTTTTTTTTATTGTCCTTTCTTGTAGCAATTCTCGTGCTGGTTGCCTCCCAAGTAGCTGGGATTACAGGTGCCCGCCACAACGCCCAGTGGTCTTCTTTCCTGGTAGTAGAGACGGGGTCTTTTACTCTGGCTCACTCAGGCTTAAGCTGGTCTCGAACTCTGTGAACACTGGAAATCCACCTGCTTCAGCCTCCCACAGCGCTGGGACTACAGGTGTGAGCCACCACGCCCAGCCGGGAAGACTGTTTTAATTGCTAGGATTATCAATATGGGAAAGAAATGCCTGAAAGGTGATTTGACTGTATTTAACTTACTTTGAAAAGCAGACTTAGTTAAAACAGAACATAAAGCATCAGGTTTTCAAATAAGCCTGGATTATTTATACTTAATAAGATTTCTGCTTACAGGAATTATTAAGGTGTTAGAATATATGCATTAAATATAGCTTATGAAATCTTAATATAAAACAGGAAGATTTTTTCCCCCAAAATTAAATTCTCTTCAATCTGTTATATATACCTTTGCATACTACTATTCTAGAATCCTGATTTTGGCAAATTTTATTTTAAGTGATAATAAATGAGTTGTTTTGATTATCTTTAAAACTTAAAAAAAAAAAAAGAACTTTGATCTTGTCACATTAACATCAAGTAAGAGATTTTTTTTTTTTTTGAGACAGAGTCTAACTTTGTCACGTTCTGTAGAGTGCGGTGGCGTCACAGCTTGCAGCAACCTCAAACTCTTGGGCTTAAGCTGTACTCTTGTCTCAGCCTCCCAAGTAGCTGGGACTACAGGCACCTGCCACAATGCCTGGGTATTTTTAAGAGATGGGGTCTTGCACTTGCTTAGGCTGGTCTCAAAACTGTGAGCTCAGGCAATCCACCTGCCTCCTATCCCAGAGTGCTAGGATAATAGGTGTGAGCCACTGCACTCAGCCTTACTCCTAAGTATTTAATTTTTTTTGGTACTATTGTAAATGGCATTATTCTCTTAAGTTCGTTTTCAGACCATTCGTTGCTGGTGTATAAAAATGCAACTGGTTTTTGCATGTTGATCTGGTACCATGCAATTAAAAAACTGATGTATTAGTCCTAAAAAGTTTTCTGGGAGGTCTTTAGGATTTTCTGTAAGAGATTTGGTTTTTCAGTTAGGATATTTGAGTTTTCTTGAATATCTGCAATTCTCTTAACTACATTCAAAGGTAAATATAAAATCCATTCAAAATAACAAACTCAATATTACTTCTTTATAAATATTTCACCAAAATGACTATGAATAAATAAAAGAGCTAGAAATTTTCCCATTAATATGTTTCAAAAGAGAAGGTGGATTGCTTGAGCTCAAGAGTGTGAGACCAGGGCTGCGCCTGTGGTTCATCGAGTAGGGCGCCGGCCCCATATACCAAAAGTGGCAGGTTCAAACCTGGCCTCAGCCAAACTGCAAAACAGAAAAATAGCCGGGCGTGTGGCGGGCGCCTGTAGTCCCAGCTACTCAGGAGGCTGAGGCAAGAGAATCGCCTAAGCCCAGGAGTTGGAGGTTGCTGTGAGCTGTGTGATGCCACGGCACTCTACCAAGGGCGATAAAAGTGAGACACTGTCTCTACA
>CAUYRH010173508.1:0-10258 GCA_963574655.1 Perodicticus potto
TTTTTTGAGACAGAGCCTCAAGCTGTCACCCTGGGTACAGTGCTGTGGCATCACAGCTCACAGCAACCTCCAATTCCTGGGCTCAAGCGAGTCTCCTGCCTCTGCCTCCCAAGTAGCTGGGACTACAGGCACCCACCACAATGCCCGGCCATTTTTGGTTGCAGCCGTCATTGTTGTTTGGCGGCCCGGGCTGGATTCGAACCCGCCAGCTCAGGTGTACGTGGCTGGTGTCTTAGCCCGTTGAGCCACAGGCACCGAGCCAAGTGAAATAATTTAAAGAGAGCTCCTGGAACATAATCGCGGATAAATAATAGGCACAACAGCTTTACGTAGGTGAGCACAAAGCAGGGAGACCAAGACAGATTTTCATCAAAACACAGCTAACATAACACATCACAAGTTACAGCGCTGTTTCACTTTCTCCCTTTGACACAAGCCAGTTTGTTTGCATCTCAAGTATCAGGTACGGTGTCGCGATCCCAAACTCTCACGTACCAAGACGGTAAAATTTCGTATTTTCTACATAGTAAAGGGCCATTCAGACGCTCTTTGAATTCCAACTCTCCTCACTAGACCTGATAAGAACCTTTGCAAAACCGAGTAAAAGAAACGTGAACCACATTTCACTAAACCAAATTTAAACGCAGCCTGACTTTCTTCACTACTGCTAAGCAAGAAATTCTTACGGTTTACCTGAAAACTCTTAAGAAAAAATGATAATGCTATTGCGCTGGGCTTGAAATGATACGAACACTTCCCCAAGGTCAGCAGCTGAGGAGGCACCCAAGGCCTGGACGCCAGCGGACTCCTCCTCCTTCCTCCTCCCCTCCCTACCTCCTGCCCCCCACCCCTCCCCCTCCCTTCCTCCACCACCGAATTCTGCTAGGATCTCTCCTTGTGACCCGAGCCTCGCTGCACAAGGCGCGGGGGCGCGGACGCCAGCCAGGAGATGGGTGGGGGTGGCTGGGCTGAAACCCTACTTCATTGTTCGCAGGACCGACTCTTCCCGAAACAGCCTGTTGGCAGCGCCTGCGCAGTACACGCTCTTTGTGCTGGGCTGCAGCAAGCTGGTTGTTTGAGCGTCCCTACGACGCCACGGAGGCGGGGACTAGGGGCGGGGCCTGCCTGGTCGCCCTCCGGTTGGGCTCATACGGGGGGGCGGGCCCAGGGCGGGGCTTCTGATAACAACACTCGGAGCTGGGGCTGTGGCTATTTGTTGCTGCGCTGCCACCGCCCGAGTCATGATCTGCGATCTTCTACGGCTCCTGTAGCAGCATCCGCCGCCGCCACCCTGCGATCGCTGGCCTCGCTTCCTCCTCCTCTTCCTGCTGAGCCACTTGCTTCCCAGCACTATGACTGTCGTCTCTGTCCCGCAGCGGGAGCCGCTCGTCCTGGGTGGCCGCCTTGCGCCGGTTGGCTTTTCCGCCCGCGGTTACTTCGGGGCCCTCCCGATGGTGACCACTGCTCCGCCGCCTATACCCCGGATCCCGGACCCCCGAGCACTACCCCCGACCCTCTTCCTCCCGCACTTCCTAGGGGGCGACGGGCCCTGTGTGACCCCACAGCCTCGCGCTCCAGCAGCTCTGCCCAACTGCAGCCTCGCCGCGGCGGGAGGCGCCCCTCGGGCCGCGCCGAAGAAGCGGCGGAAGAAGAAGGTGCGGGCCACTCCGGCGGGGCAGCTGCCCAGCCGCTTCCACCAGTATCAGCAGCACCGGCCGAGTCTGGAGAGTAGCCGGAGCCTGGCGATGGGCCAGACCGGAGCGCAGGCGGTCCCGGACCAGGCTGCTGCCTCGGCCGCCGGTCCTGCAACCGCAACCGGGACTGAAACTGCGAGCACCGTGCCTGCGCCTCTGCGGGCCGCGGCGCCCGGCCAATCCCCGCTCCGCAAAGAGGTAAAGGCCGCGAGAGGGACAGCGGACAGCTGGGGAGTTCTGACCCTTGCACCACCTCGGCTGCGCTTTCGGGGTCGGGGGTGAAGGCGGGGTGGGGGGGCGGCTGTTTACTCGGGAGGGAAGTTTCCGTGACGCCCGCTCGCCTCTTGCGGAGGGGTTAGAAGGGGGAAGGGGAGGCATGCGCTGGCGCTTCTGATTGGCTCCCAGGGACTAGCCAATGAGAAGAGCGGCTGCGCCCCAGCAACAGCCCGGATTTAGAAAGCTGGCGGCCTTCCAGGGGGTTTCAGCGTTTGGGCGCGCGGCGGGGTGGGGCGAGGGCAGGGGCCCGCGGGAGGGCTGACGTCAGCGCGCGCTACGTGCTGAGCGCTCCGGCGCTCATGAAGGAGGCGGGCGGGTGGGGGTGGGGGTGGCGGACGAGCGAGTGGGGGCACTGTTTTCGGCTTCCCTTCCTGCGGCAGCGCCGAGCCAGTCGGTGAAGCGCCTAGACGGCGTTCGACGCCCCGATGTGGGGCGTGGAGTGGACTACGGGGAGCTCCATTGCGTTAAGTTGGATTTTTCCCGGAACGTGAGGTGCCCGGTGTGGGCCGCCCGCGGCGGCCTGACCCACTTACGGCCGAGCGGGCGGGAGCCGCGGAGCGCGCCGGAACCGTGCCGGGCTTTGAAATTAATGGTGCTGGTTTGTTACTTGGTCCAGACTAAGTTTTTGCCGGAAGTTATCGGTTGAATTGACTTAGCGGCCCAGTTGCAACTCTGTTGGACTAGGGTAAAACGGAATAAAACTCTAAAATGAAGGCGCCGGCCCCATGCCCCGAGGCGGGCGGGCTCGAACCCGGCCCGGGCCTGCTGAACAACTATGACAGCTGGGCGCTGCGGCGGCGCCTGTGGTCCCAGGTACTGGGAGGCTGAGGCCAGAGAATCGCTTATGCCCAGGAGTATGAGGTGGTTGTGAGCTGTGACGCCACAGCACTCTACCGAGGACAACATAGTTTAACTCTGTCTCAAAAAAAAAAAAAAAAATACCGTGATAGCATCATTTTTTCTGAAGAGTTTCTTTTTTTGAGACAGTCTCACTTTATCGCCCTCGGTAGAGTGCTGGGGCGTCACAGCTCACAGCAACCTCCAACTCCCGGGCTCAAGCGATTCTCTGGCCTCAGCCTCCCAGTACCTGGGACTACAGGCGCCACCACAACGCCAGCTTTCGTTTTGTTGGAGTTGTCATTGTTAGGCAGGCCCGGGCTGGGTTCAAACCCGCTGGCACCCTAACCACTGTGCTACGGGCGCCGACCCTAAATATATATATATATACATATATATGTATATATATATATTTTTGTTTAGTGCATAGTCATCTACATTTGTTTTAAACAAGCTGACATAGTATTTAGGGCCCTTGGCCCTGAGCAATAGCTAAATTTCTAGATAATTGTTTGGTGGTCCATAAATTGAAATTAGGAGAAACAAGCTTGAGAAAATGAATAAGAACCAAGAAGTCTAGGCAATGACCCAGTGAAAATCACAATCAAGTTCAAGCCAAATAACTGATCTCATAAAGAGTTCTGTTTTTGGTACCAAGGCCATCTATGCTGCTGAACAAAGTTATCATATCACTAAATACTTAAAACCAAGACCATATACCAATCCTGTTGCTCCACAATTCACAAGATGATGTAAAGCTTTCAAATAAAATCTGTCCCTTCCTCTTTTCATCACTGTCTCCAGAGTTTAAGCTTCCATTGATGGCTCTCTTCAGCATCAAAGCGAGGATGAGGGCCTTACTTCCCACTTAAACACGGTGAGGCAGGTATCCTCCAAAATGGGAAGTTCAGATCCCAATCGTTCAAAAAGGGGGAAATGTTGACTTTGAGTAATCTTGTCAATAACATTTCATTGATTTAACTGCAGTGAGTTTTTCCTAATGAAAATAAGTCACTGCCTTTGGTTGAAAGGATATTGGCCTGAATTAGAGATTTGCCATTTATCTAGCTGTGCCCTTGGGGGAAAATTGGTAAATTTGCCTGCGGAGTTTCCTTAAGTTATCTTCTCAGGTTGATTTAAAATTCCCTGGACTCTTGAAATAGTAGTAATAACGTACAATTGAGCTTTTGTTTCCTGGCTGTGAGAATTCCCTTTCTAGAACTGGTATTCAAACCAAGCAGTGCTGTTGGAATGAGTTACTGACATGAAAGGAGTTACCTTGAGTTCCGACTTTGTATTTTTGTTAACTGTTTACCTAACAAAATAAACATGTTGGAAGGGCAGTGATCTGATGTATTACCTTATACTTTTACACCCGTTTGGGACTTGAGTAAGGTCCACTTCTGTTAGGAAAGTGAACTTCCTCACAAGCTTTGGGGTTACATTGGAGTTTTTTAGTTTGGCATTTAGGCCTGGCTTATGCCAATAACAGTGGTGAATGAGTTTTTTATTGGCAAATAAGAAGTATGTATTCTTGGACATCCAATGATTCCAGTGGTAAGTGCAGCAAACGTAGTATTTAAGAGATTGAGCTAAAGTCTAGAGAAACATTTAAATATGAAATATGTGGTGGTGAGGTTTATAACTGATTGTTATCCGGAAACTGTATTTACTTTTGTGTCCCTTGTCTTTGTAGGTTTTAAAAACAAAGATGGGAAAATCGGAGAAAATTGCCCTTCCCCACGGCCAGCTTGTTCATGGTATACACTTGTATGAACAACCAAAGATAAACAGACAGAAAAGCAAATACAACTTGCCACTAACCAAGATCACCTCTGCAAAAAGAAGTGAAAATAACTTTTGGCAGGATTCTGTTTCACCTGATAGAATTCAGAAGCAGGAAAAAAAGCCTTTTAAAAATACTGAGAACATTAAAAATATGCATTTGAAGAAATCAGCATTTCTAACTGAAGTAAGTCAAAAGGAAAATTATGCTGGGGCTAAATTTAGTGATCCACCTTCTCCTAGTGTTCTTCCAAAGCCGCCTAGTCACTGGATGGGAAGCACTGTTGAAAATTCCAACCAAAACAGGGAGCTGATGGCAGTACACTTAAAAACGCTCCTAAAAGTTCAAACTTAGATATGAGGTTTCACTATGTATGTAAAACAGGATTTCCCAAATCCCTGGACTCCTTAAAAGAAAATTGGTAACAGAGATGGAATTTTGCCTTGTTGCAACATACAAGTGCAAAAGATACTGAGTTTTAAAAATTAAATACAAACAGCTTGTATTATATTTTATATTTTGTAAATAGTGTATACCATGTATTATGTGTATATTGTTCATACTTGAGAGGTACATTATAGTTTTGTTATGAAAGTATGTATTTTGCCCTGCCCACATGGCAGGAGTTTTGTATATATACAATGGAGAAATTTTAAGTGTGTGCTAAAGCACATGGAAGACTGATAAGTTTGCACAAAGTATTGAGATTTTTTTCAAGAAACAGCTGTCCAATCTCAAGGTTTAAGATCTAAATGTGAACAGTTTACTGATGCACTACTGAAGTTTAAGTCTGTGGCACAATCATTGTAAACATGGGGTTTGTTTCTCTAAATTGATTTCTGCCTTCTAAACTGTAATTACTGGAAAATCCCTGTTCCCATTTTACCAAACTTAATTTCTGGTTTTTGACATATCCATTCAAATTTAAAATGCCTCTAATTTTAATGCCAGCAAAATTGGTTGTAATCAAAATTTAAAATAATAATAATTTGGCCCTCCCCTTTTAAACTAGTCTTGGCTCTTTGTGTATAACTGTTCTTTGTGTTTGAGTGTGTGACTTGGAGATGTCTGTGATTTTGTGATTAGATTTTAATGTTCATTTTAGTGGAGGGATTTTTTTTTTTTATGCACATGGAGGAATGTTTTTGACTTTGCTGTAATTGTCCTCTTTCAGAGATTTAGAAGATCTAATAATATCACACTTTTAGGAGGAGGAATTCCCCATCTTACAAATGGGAATGGTTTTAGATAAAAAGAAATGGTTTGTAACTTAAAATATTTTTATATGTGGTGCGGCGCCTGTGGCTCAGTGGGTAAGGCACTAGACCCATATGCCAAGGGTTACGGGTTCAGGCCCGGCCCTGGCCAAACTGCAACAAAAAAATAGCCGGGCTTTGTGGTAGGCACCTGTGGTTCCAGCTATTCGGGAGGCTGAGGCAGGGGAATCACCTAGGCCCAGGAGTTGGAGGTTGCTGTGAGCTATGTGACATCACGGCATTCTACCCAGGGTGATAAGGTGAGATTCCATCTCTACAAGAAAAAAAAAAAGATAAATCTGTATAACTGGATATTAAATTTATTCAAAACTATTAATTTAGCAGGACTTCCATTTGCATTGATTTTGGTGCCAATTATTTTGTAAGTGTCCTTGTGGGCAAATAAAGGAAAAGGCAATGAAACATCAAATTACACTAAAGAGGTTGATAGAAGCCATTTTTTTCAAACTTTAGGGTGATTCTTAGGTACAAATTTTGGGATGGCTTCTATAAAGACTGGAAGTTAAAAGATTGGAATGTATTAGGCAAGCAATCTACATTTTCTTAGCAGTAGTACTGTGTAACCACCTTTATCCGTTCTATATTTTTTTTTTCTGAGATCTCACTGTGTCGTCCTTGGTAGAGTGTTGTGGTGTCACAGCAACCTCAAACTCTTGGGCTTAACCAATTCTCTTGCCTCAGCCTCCCACAGCACCTGCCACAAAACCTGGCTATTTTTTTGTTGCAGTTGTCATTGTTTAGCTGGTGTGGCCGGGTGTGAACCTGCCACCCTTGGGTGTATGTGGCTGGTGCTGGAACCACTGTGCTACGGGGACTAAGCCACTTTCTGTATTTCAGTGTAAAGCTAGTATATTGTACTAACATGGGAGAAATGATTTTAATTCTTTGCCTAGCAGATGAATTCAGACTATCTTAACCACAGTTTTTTGTTTTTTTTTTTTTTGAGACAGCCTCAAGTTGTTGCTCAGGGTAGAGTGCTGTAGGATCACAGCTCACAGCAACCTCCAACTCTTGGGCTCAAGCAATTATACTGCATCCACCTCCCAAGTAGCTGGAACTACAGGTGCCTGCCACAATGCCTGGGTATTTTTTGGTTGCAGCTGTTTTGGCAGGCCTGTGCTAGATTTGAACCCACCAGCTCAGGTGTATGTGGCTGGCGCCCTAGCCTCTTGAGCCACAGGTGCCGAGCCAAAACTATAGTACTTTTTGCCTTTACCTAGTCTATGTTGAAAAGCTTGCACTTAATTTGTAATGCTGAGAAGGAACAAAACAGGCCTCATCCCACTGTTTCTGCTTCTTGGTACGAGGCCTCAAAATGGATGTGGGATACTAGGGCACAGCTGGCACCCACCCAGGGAAAGGGCAGATTTAGGACTGTGAGGGCTGTAGCTGTAGTGGCTAGGCCAAACTCCTTGAATACTCAGTCCCCAACCCCCAGTATGTTCTCAAGTAAAGGCATTTAGATGTCTGAAGCAGAGCCTGGGCTGTTGTAGGTCAAAGCAATCCACTCCTGCCCTATTCTTGATTCTTCCAGAAGCAGTGCTGGGGAGAAGCGTGATTAAGTGGTTTGAGATTACAAAAAAAGAGGTGCTTTTGAGATTAAGAAGGCCAAGACAGGGAGTGAGGGCAGACAACTTTTGAGTGGAGACCTTAAGCAAGTCTAGGAAGGAGGGGGGATGGGTTTGAAGATACAAAGGAACTAGGTTTGATGTTGACCTTGTGTATGAGTCACCACCCTTCCTGCTTCCACAGATGCAGATACTTTTCTCAGATTGGGAAACTCACATTGGAAGTTCAGACTGTAATTAGAAAGTTCACTAAATTTTTAGTCACCAATTTTTACCTCTAATAAGTTGTAAATATTCCCTTAAATGAGCTCAGATATCACTGGACATCCACTTGTGAGTCTATATTCATAACTTCAATAATCATACACAGTATTATTATAAAAATTCTAGGACTGGGCACGGTGGCTCACACCTATAATCCCAGCACTATGGGAGGCCAAGGTGGGCAGATTGCCTGAGCTCACAAGTTTGAGACTAGCCTGAGCTAGAGCGAGACCCTATCTCTAAAAATAGCTGGGCGTTGTGGTCCCAGCTACTTAGGAGGCTGAGATGGGAATCACTTGAGCCCAAGAGTTTGAGGTTGCTGTGAGCTATGACACCAGAGAACTATACCAAGGGCGACAAAGTAACGCTCTTGTCTCAAAAAAAAAAAAAAAAAAAAAAAATTCTTAACACAGGCCACTCAGGGTGCCTCACACTTGTAATCCTAGCCCTGTGGGAGGATAGACAGGAGGCCTGAGCAATAGAAAGATCCCATCTCCACAGTTTTTTGTTTTTGTTTTTTTTTAATTAGCCATGCATAGTGGAGAGAGCCTCCTTGTCCCAGCTATGCAGTAGGCTAAAGCAGGATCACCTAAGCCCAGAAGATGAAGGCTACAATCAGGTAACATGATGCCACTGCACTCTAGCATGGGCGGCAGAACAAGAACTTGTCTCAAAAAACAAAATTCTTAACACGATGAAATAAGAGTCCCTGCCTTTTAAATAGTAACTTCCTTAGCCACCCTACCTTGTTTGACATTTCTCAGCCCTTCTGTGTCATTTTTGAGCAGCATGTCTGCAGTTCAGTGTGTGTGTGTGGGGCTTATGTTCAAGAACTACAAGGATAAATGGAAGAGCAAAAATTAATTGTAGGTGGGGTGGGGAAGGACAAACTGAAAAACAAGCTGTGGGCCAGGCATGGTGGCTTGTGCCTGTAATCTTAGCACTCTGGGAGGCTGTAGGATCCCTTGAGCTCAAAAGGTCAAGACCAGCCTGAGCAACAGCGAGACCCCATCTCTACTAAAAATAGAAAGACCTAGCTGGGCGGTGTGGTTGGGCACATGTAGTTTCAGTTATTCAGGAGGCTGAGGCAGGAAGATCACTTGAGCTCAGGAGTTTGAGGTTGCTGTGAGTTAGCATGCCACAGCACTCAGGGTGACAATGTGAGACTGTCTCAAAAGAGGAAAACAAAAAATACAAGCTATGTTCCCTCCCCCACAACAAATGGCCCCATGAGATAAAAGCAAAAGTAAAATCATTGTCTCTCCCAAGAGGTAGGGACTGATGAGTAGGCATTTTCTCTTTGGGACTCAAGCACTCAGAAGTAATGTTCATTTGGGCCTGAAAAGACCTGGTGTGTGCCTGTTGTCCCAGCTACTCAGAGGCTGAGGCACGGGGATCACTTGCAAAGGGAAAGCTTGAAACAGGATGACCACTAAAGGATGATTCAGTATTTCAGTAGCTCAATAAAGAAAAGGGCCTAAAGGACATTACTGGAGGGAATACAGAGGCATGGGCTTATGTGGGGGGATGTTTTGGAGGTAGAACTGAAAATTGAGCATCTGAATGGAGAAAGAAAAGGCTTTTAAATTGAGCAACTAGGAGAGAGGGAAGGAGCGAGGGGGGGTGGGGTCTTGGTGTGTGCCACACCTTTTGGGGGCAAAACACGAATTTAAGAGGGACTTTACCTAACAAATGCAATCAGTATAACCTGGTTTCTTGTACCCTCAGTGAATCCCCAACAATAAAAACAGAAAAGAAAAAGAAATTGAGCAACTATGATAGAACTAGCGATTAAGGAATAATAGTGCAAAGGTATCAGAATTATAAAAGCAGATAATTTCGACATGTTGAACTTTGAGGTGGCTGTAGGAAATTCGTGTGGAAAGGCACAGCAAGTAGGTAGAAGAGGTGAAAAGCGGAGGTACAGCTGTGGAAGACAGTGCACAGAGGAATAACTGCAACATGAAGATGGAATTGAAATATTTTGTCTTCCTATGTTCTTCCCTCCATAAGGCTTAATGTGTAATCCTCTGTTTCCTATGGACTATCGGCTTCATGTGATAGTAAATTAGCTGTTGAATTAGAATGTCTTTCCCCATGAAATCATTAAATTGCAGTTCTCAACCTACCTATAAAGGTCTGTTAGCAGAAAATTCTAAGATCTGAATTCTGATAGCAGGGGCCCAGCTGGTGAAAAGGAGGAATAAAGTTTCCATTACTTTTCATAGTCTAAAATTTGAAATGGAGTGAAACTGATCTTTTATGATTTTTTTTTTTTTGAGACATAGAGTCTCACTTTGTTGCCCCCAGTAGAGTGCCTTGGTGTCATAGTGCACAGCAACCTCAAACTCTTGGGCTCAAGTGATTATCTTGGCTCAACCTCCCAAGAAGCTGGGGACTACAGGCGCCCACCACAACACGTGTTTTTTAGAGGCGATCTTGTTTTAATTTAGGCTGGTCTCGAACTGCTGAACTCAGGTGATCCGCCTGCCCTGGCCTCCAAGCCACCACGCCTGGCGTTTTTTTTTTTTTTTTTTCTTTAAGACAGAGTCTCTC
>CAUYRH010173513.1:0-29978 GCA_963574655.1 Perodicticus potto
ACACCTACGGTGCATCTTAGTAGGGTACTGGTGAAACTTATCAAATGTAGAGTATCAATGTCTTTATATAGTGATTAAGAAAATGCTATGAGGGCTATCTCTCACAGTACGATCAAAATGTTTCTGATTGTATGTGAAGCATATTCTGCCCTATGATTGCACCAATGTACACAATTATGATTGAATAAAATTATTAAAAATAAAATAAAATAATAAAAATATTTGAGAGGAATATAAATCTATCATTTGATCTGAGGAATTTTGACACTTAACATTTATACAACATTTCTTTAAATATTGCTGATGATTCCACAGCACTGCCATTTGCTCAGGTTACAGTCACCCAGTGCTGCTTTGCACAACACTGTTTGTTCAGGACACCATTTTGCTTGTTTAATTTCTGTATGATGAGCTACAGAAGTTGTATTCTTCGGGCGTGTATTTCCCTTTCTGCCTTTGGTACTCTCTTCAGTGGTGTATCCAAGATAGAAAAGATAGGAATGAAATGAAAAAGCCCTATTATCATGAACTTCAGAGAAAACAGGATAATATATTATCAAAGTTTGTTATTTTGTTCAGTCATATGAAGTTCTATTTCCAGCATAACCATTTCTCATTACTTTCCAGGGGGAGGACAAAGAAGAAGAAGCTAGAATTTCTCAAATAAAATAAAATAAAACAAGTAAATTCAGAGTCAGGCCTGCACATAGGCAAGTAATATTTGAAACTCCAATCTACTAGACTTGTGAAAATGCTCATTACTCCTTTTTATTAGACAGCAAAGACAGGAATGGTGTCTACCCAGGACATATAAACAAGTTATATAAATAATGCTTTGATGCCACAGCCAATAGATTGTTTTTGACCAAAATAAGATAAAGTCAATTCTTTTTTTCAAAGTGTGGGAATATAATTAAATAGTACTGAATGTGTAAGTTATTTTCTTCCTATCTCTCTGCCCCACCAGTGAACCTATATAACCCTTTCCTCAAAGACAGAGAGAAATAGTGCTAAGTGTGCAGTGCAAATAAGTATAAAGCCTTTCTGGGATACTAAATGATATAGCATATATTTATTAGCCCAAGTGTTGGAGAAAAGTGAAAATCTGTTTATGTTATAATTTTGCACAGATCTTTTCTATAGTAACGTGGGAAAAAATAGTAGCTGTGATCACAAAAATGCAAGTAAATATGACTGATACTAAGCTCTGAGCAAATATAATAAAAGGGGTTATGCATTTATGTCATAAAATCATGGTAAATAGCATAATTCTGATGTTCTCCAGTCTGAGATACAATGTTGAAACTAAAAGAGAAAGAGTGTGTGATTTGGAGCTAGGACAACAAATGAAGAACAGAATTCAGGTAAGAGTAGGATGGAGCTTTCCCATAACACATTTAAACAAGAGTCCCACTATTTCCTGGTAAAGAAGCATTAAAAGTAAATACAAATTTGTCCTATCAAAACTACAAGGGTGGGTGTATGTACCCTTTATGAGTACAAGAGAGAATTTTAGGTGAGCTGGATATATTTTATGCCTTTAATTGGCATGGAGGTTACACAGGTATGTAAGCATTTATTAAAACCATCCACTATATACTTAAAATAAGCGCATTTTATTTTGTGTGACTTATACCTCACAATTTGGTTTTTTCAAAGCATTAAAAAACAAGGACACCAAAGGTAAAGAAGATGGGGAGAAAGTGGCCCAGGAGGTATGAGGAAACCCAAGAAAATTTGTGCACTGGACACATCTTGAGCTTTGCCTAAAATGCTCTCGACCATACCCTCTCACTTCTTGCCTTCTCCAACACTCTGAACCAGCTTGGTACTAACAATTTTCCAACCTGAAAGTATCGGGGAATTAATGCCCATGGGAAAATCTTTGACAAATGGGGTATGAGAGGCAATAAACAAATGCAGTCAATTTTAAAATGCATCACACACGCTTCCATAGCAAGAGCTAACCTAAAAACACACCTTCATGTTGGCTTCTCTTCCTTTGCTATTTTATTCCTCTAGTCCTTCACTTCTTCCTTAAGATCATTTTACAATTATGTACTTTTATGCAAGCTATTCTTTCACACACTACTTTAGAAAAAAATGCAAGTTGGGACACAGCTGGGAAGCAAGTAAAAATGCAATAATGATAATAGACTAAAATGTGTTAATGGGCTTATTATGTGCTAGACTCTCTAAGATCTCTGTATGTTTACTTATTTCAATTGAATATAAACCTCCTTTTATAGGTGAGACAGCTGAAGCAAAAGAAAGGTAAGTGATGAGTTATTATTGATAGTAGTTGACAATGACAAATGCTACGAAAAACATGAAGCTCTGTGGATTTGGCAAGTGGGATATTATCAGTAAATTTTATACAAGAAATTTCAGTGGTGTCATGGGAGGAGAATACAGATTTAATGTTTAATATTCAAATATTAACTGAAAATCAGCCCCCAATTGTGCAGATATATTAATGTCATTACTCTTGGAGAAATAGTAAGAAATACTGTGTTGGATAAGCTTTAACAAAGCCCTCATATGCACTCAGATTCTAAAACTTCTCTGAATCTCTCCAATACCATGAATTTGATATCAGTAATTTGAGGATAGGGATACTCTCCAGGAACTTCCAAAGATATTATAGTTAGAAAAGTGAAACTGTAATGAAGTGTGTTGATCTAAGAGAAAAAGGATAATTGAATACAATAGCAATAAGAAGAAACCTAAAAATATTCAAGGCCAGCTTTCATGATTTTCCACTCATTTATCATGATAGAACCTTTATATTCCAGTGTGAATTCACCAAAATAACATGTTTCATATTTTGGTTTTCTTTATGGCCATGCTGGGTTGTATACTATACTATTATTTCTCTACAAATGCTAAATACAAAAATAGGACAAATATGAACATGAAGTTCAATAAAGGATTATTGATTTGAGAAAATGAAAACTTGAACACTTGTCATACTTTTGCCATCCACAGGCCATATTGTTTATCATAAGTAAACTTCAAGACTTCCAATGGTTTGTAAAGGACCATGTGATATGTCTATTATGAGCTTTGGAGTTGGGGATTATTATTTTTTTCAATGTGGTAATAAGTTACAAAGTTCAAAATGTAACAAGCTTTAAACATCCACCCTCAAAGCCCTTCCCTCTTGTTTCAACTCTATTCAATGCAAAGTTCAGATTAGAAAATTAGGCAGTATGTTTGAAAATAAATCCCACTGAATAAGGCAGGAGATGATATTCTCAGCACACTTTGTCTACCTGTGATCTCTGTTGGCACATCATTCGGCTAATATTCTCTTCATTGTAACAAGTGCTGTCATCTATCAGGTGTTCATCACTTTAAAATGAATCTAAACTTGAAACAAATTGAAAGCAAAATTTCATAAGATGTCTGTACACTCTAGAAATAAAAAAATGCTTGGCAGGAATAAATATGTCCTGGCAAGACATCTCCTCTCATATTTCAAGGACCAAATTGAAACCATATTTCCGTGGGATGCAAACATTGATTGCTATATGTTCTTATAAACAGAGAACTACAAACAGCTCTGCAGCGTTCTCTTTATCCTGCTTCACTTTCATGTGAAGGCCAAAAATGTACCAGTTAAAGGAGGCTTCTGAATTCAATTCAAAGAACAGACAGGGATTCGTATGTCACAGTAGAGGCAGAGCATACTCTAGGTAAAAGAAAAACAAACAAAACTACACTTGTGTTCAATTTGGAAGATTTAAAACCATTGTTCACCAATGGGTATAAAATGAATAAGCACAAATCATATTCTATCCCGAAGTTTTACTTAAATTATGAATTTTGTCCTTTCATCTCTCTCTTCCTCCCTTCAGTAATGGTCATGCCTGGTTATCGAGTCCAGTGCTAAGTAATTCTTAATCCCTCTCCACTTTATTTCCTTCAGTTTTATCACCTACAAGGCACACTGTAATGTTTAGCTTCTACGTCCTTTAGAGCTTCACCTCTCGTCATTCTTCTCTCTTTCTCCCAAAAGCCCTGGCCGCACTGCCTCTGTTTCAACTCCTCAAATACTCCCCAGGTCTTTGTGCCTAGGATGCTAGCACATATTACTCCCTCTGCAATTTGCCGTCATTGTTCCCCTGGCTAACTGGTATGCATTCTTCAGATTTCTTGGTTAATCTCACTTACTCCAGGAAGTCGATACTCCACCCCAAGATTGCTTATAGTGTTTTTTTCGTCACATCCTTTGCTTCTTCATACCACTTATGATTATAACCAAATCATTAAGTTTGAAAGTATTTATTTAATGTTTGAGTGTAGGTTTCTTAAAGGTTAAGACCTTGTTAGTCATTGGATCCTAAGTATCAAAATTAGTGCTCTAAACTCTTAAGGGTGTGAATAATTAGTAAGAAAGAAAGGTAAGTAGAGAAGGTGGGAGAAAGAAATATAGAATAGAGGAAAAAAGAAACAGGAAGGGAAGAAAGAGAAATGGAAGGAGGGAAGCAGGAGGGCTGGGGAAAGGGGGAGCAAGAAGAGAGTAGAGGAAAGACTGAGCACCCATCAGCCAAGTTCGGCTGTGTAAAACCAGGGGACAATTATCAAACATGTATTTGTATATAATGGCCAAACGAAAAGACAATGTTTAAAATCTGTCTCTGGCCAGTGTCAGTAGCTAAGGGAAAAATAAAATCAGAGAAGTTGAACTCAAATAGCAACAGGTGGAAATATATAGATAGACTCCTGAAGTGAGGAGACCAAGGAAGGACCGGTGGCAACAAAGCAGCTTTCTTACCAGCTAGGATTTTGTTTCTATGATAAGCCTCGTCCACAAGGGACCTGAATAGAATAGCTGGAGGCCATTCATTTCCAAATGGATTTTGACTTTGGCCAACCTCAACAATCTGGTCACCATGTACTGCTGCCTGAATGTTTCATCAAGTATTAGACACGTGAATTTAACTTCTAGTAAAGAGAACTAGTATTTTTAGAATTAAGTGCTAGATACCCAGAAAAAGGTTCAATGACATTTTCTTTGTTTTTATTTATTTAAATAGGCATTGTACGGTGCCTGTGGCTGAACGGGCTAAGGCGCCAGCCACGTACACCTGAGCTGGCGGGTTCGAATCCAGCCTGGGCCCACCCCAACAACGACGGCTGCAACCAAAAAAATGGCTGGACGTTGTGGTGGGCGCCTGTATTCCCAGCTACTTGGGAGGCGGAGGCAAGAGACTCGCTTAAGCCCAGGAATTGGAGGTTGCTGTGAGTTGTGATGCCACGGCCCTCTATCCAGAGTGACAGCTTGAGGCTCTGTCTCAAAAAATAAATAAATAAATAAATAAATAGGCATTGTACAAATAATACTTGGACATGACTTTTGTGAAAAGTGAATGTTATTCAACTATAATATTATTAATGGCTACTTTCTATATAATTAATGAATATGTACGCCAGGTGTGGGGGCTCATACCTGTAATTCCAGCACTTTTGAGATGATTGCTGGAGGACAGGAGTTTAATACCAGACTAGGCAACATAGTGAGACCCTTTCTCTTCAAAAAATAAAATTTTTAAATTAAAAAAGAATTACCTGGGCTTTGTGGCACATGCCTGTAGGCCTAGCTACTTAGGGAGACTAGGTAGTTGCATCTCATGAACCCAAGAGTTTGAAGTTATACTGAGCTATGATTGGGCCACTGCACTCCAGCCTGGATGACAGAGTGAGATCCTGTCTCTAAAAAAGAGAAAGAATTAATAAATATATTTAACACATAGCCATCATTGTCTTAAAATACCTTCTTCATTTTTGGAATGTTATGCTTTCCAATTACCCAACAGGAAGGTTCAAATAGGACATTTCAAACAAGAAGATTAAAAAACGACTATTTTAACTTACTAAAGATACTGTAGTCTGAAAGTTTATGTTTTCCTTATCCCCTGTCACTCTCATATTTTGAAAATTTCAGCTCCAAGGTAATGGTATTAGAAAAGCCTTTGGGAGGTAATTAGGTCATGGAGGTAGAGCCCTCTTAATTGGGATTAGTGCCCTTATAAAAGAGGCGTAGAGAGAACCCACTTCTCTCCTGACTTGTGAGGTGAAAATACGAAAACAGCTGAGGAAGTGAGCTCTTACTAGACACCAAATCTGTCAAGACCTTAATCTTGGATTGAACATGCCAGCCCACTGGAGCTATTAAAAAATAAATTACTTTTATTTACAACCCATCTAGTTTATTTTGTAACAGCAGCCTGAATAGACTAAGACAAGAGGTTAGTTGCTAGTATTACTAAAGAGTTCAGTGACAAAATGTAAATAAAATCTTATACCCCTATCCAGGTTACAAAAGCAAGCAAAAAGTCTGCTAAAGGTACTGTGCTTTTCAAAATTTGACTTCTGGGGGCCAGAATACCGTCTGTGTTAAAGCAGTCAGGGTCCACACAATTTCACTGATAGATCAAAATCTGAATATGTTTTGAATTCACAACCTCAGGAAAACAGATAAGCATTCTTGAATATGATTGCACTGTAGTTTCTGGTCTCCAAATATAGCTGCCATCAATTTTTCCTTTCTCTGTTTATACATACATATCACTCTCCAATGTAGATAAAGAGTTTACTTCCCCTTCAGAAGAATCTGGGCTGGCCATGTACTACTTTGACCAATACAATGCAGTCAAAGTGATACTCTAGGACTTTTGAGGTGACACGTTAAGAAGATAGTAGGCAGCTTCTACTTTCTTCCTATTGAAATGCTTGTTCAGTTTATTGATCTCCAAAATATACAGTTAGTTTTTATGATCTTGCAAAGCCACATCTAATTTTTAGGAGGCCTATTCAAGAATTAATTTGTTGTACTTTTTTTAAGAAAAGAAAACAAAACGTAATGGCTCTTAAAATTGTATGATGTGAATGAATGTCTTAATTACAAACCAAATATTTTTCCATTATGATCAGTTTCTAATCTGGACCAGTATCTCAGCTTGTAATTTGCAATAACATTTGTGTTTCGTATGACTAAAGAAGGTTCTAGTCTAGAGCTTTCCCATATTATGGGGTCAATACCAAATCAGAATGTATGTGGATGTGCCATTCTACTCCCAAGTTCGTAGATTCTAGGCCTCTGCAACCCCAGGGCACCCTCCCCTACATCATTTCAACCACCCACACTCCTGACCACCCACAACTTCTCCCCCAATTAATTTTAAACTCTCATGTTTGTCTTTATTTTATCCAGAGCTTAACTAGTGTGTTGAACATCTACATCTATCTTGCTTATTATTTCATTTCATTTTGTATAAATTATCTCTCTAAGCCCTATTTCCTGATATAGTCTATATTTGTTTACTGTCTCTCGAAGGTAGATGCATAGTCTGCTTCCATGGACAAATATGCCTGGCATGACTGGAGGATGCAAAGCAGAAAGGATAAAGATTCACAGTTCTCAGCTGTCTGTTCTCAAGTATTCCTTCCACTAACCCAGTGGTTCTCAACCTGTGTGTCGCGACCCCTTTTTAACAATGAAAATACATTGTGGCATTAGAAAGGTTGAGAACCACTGTTCTAACCCATTCCCTATCCCCAGGGGAAGGTGCATTTAACTCTTCTCACCACCAGAACAATGTCAACCAGTGAAACCTCTAAGCGGTAAACTATCTCTATGATGTTTGGGCCCATCCAAGAGAGCTAGCTAATAGCCTAGGTCTCTCTTCACCTAAGGAACTTTCACTCCACTTAGTTCTTAGAAGATTACATTTAACACTTTCTTTTTAAAATCATCTCATGTTATTATAGTTGAGAACAGAAACTTTACCATCTACTATAGCACAATTTTGATTCATGCTTAAGATGTTTTCTAGGACCTTTAATTGAGTATTTTTGGTGGGGATAATTTATATCACCAATAAAAGTGATGAAAATGGCCTTTGTCTTTACTCCCACTGAAGAAGTAATCACTGATATTCAATAGCTTAGAGGAAACTTAGCCTTACCACTAACTTAAACTTTATGATCTGTGAATTTTAATTACGTGAGTTTTTCAATTGCTCCTGTAATGGGCCTAAATTGTCAAATAAAAAGAAATTAAATTGTGGAGAAAGGAATTGGTGTCAAAGAGCTAATGAAAAGCCAAGACAAAGCAAAACATGCAATAGCTGGAGTAATTAGGACTTCAGCAGTGGACAGCGCAGAGGTGCCAATGTTTTTGAAATCTTTATAGTTTAACTTACAACAGTCACATAGACTTCTGTTTGTATAGGAAGGAGGTCAGGGAATAATGTCATTGCAGAATTTAGTCAAGTTTTGCCTATCCAGGACCACCCACCAAGAAGGAAAAAAGTGAGTTTTCTATTACTCTTCAGTCATAAGCCATACAAAAGTCAATGATAAAATTAATTAGGTATTTTCCAGATAAGACATATACACATCACTTATTTTTTAATGTTATAGAAAATATAAATCCCCATTCCACAAATTATAAAAATATCTGCCTTAATGTCATTCTATTGACTAGCAGAGCAACAAGGACAAGTTTGAAGAGTGGTGGTCCTTGACTAAGCTTCCTCTTGTTCCTGTGCAATGGGACTCAGCCTATTAGCATCCGTTAGCCTCTTCACCTGTTTTCTGTCTTACTTCCACTAGCTAACAGCCTAGCACTCTCTTAATTTAAGCAACTTTTACTCCTCAAACCACTAAAATCCAGCTGTTATCCCCTGTAGCTTCACCAACCAAACCGCTTTCAAAATATTTTAGGGACTTATGGCTGAAAAATACCAAGAACGCCTTTTAGTCACTACCTATTTTATTTGTTTTGCAATATTTGCCATCATGTCCTGCTCATTCCTTAGATTTCTAATAAACTGGTTTTCAACTCACATTTCTATCATCTCCATCTTTTGGGGGGTTTTTGCAGTTTTTGGCTGGGGTTGGGTTTGAACCCGCCACCTCTGGCACATGGGGCCGACACCCCACTCCTTTGAGCCACAGGCGCTGCCCATCTTTTCCATCTTTTCAATTAACTCCTGGTCCTCTAATATGTGCCACAACAGTGTGCAATCAAGGTTTCTGTCTCCTACTCTTTGAGTCCTCCCCGATTCCCAAATCTTTATATCTCAAGTCCCCCAAATCCATATCCAACAACCAAATAAACATAACCCACTTGGATTTTCCATATATTCTCAAACTCAGCATGTGTCCAAAGGAACTTACCTTTCCCCTCCTCCCAAATTTCTATCTAAGTGAATGATGCTGCATTCTTCAGGTACCAGAGTAAGAAGCTTAAGAAAGCCTTCCTTTACTGCTTGTCTCCTACCCTTACATTGGTTCAAGCTGGGCATCTTTTTCTACATTTTATAAATACCCCTAAGTATATTTCCTCCTCTCAATGCCCACTGCCTCCTCTGGATCATGCCATAACACTATGCATATCCCTTCCTTAATCTTCTTCCTTTCTGTTTTCTCTGCTGCTTACAAGTTACCATCTCTCACAGAGCAAATGTAAGCTTTTCTCTCCTATTTAAAAGCCTATAACATCCAAACATCTGTTCTATAACATCCAAAGATTTTGCCAGAACCTTGTAGGCCAAGATAAGGCAATAGGATTGTAGTTTAAGTGCAGTGAAATTCACTGAAAGGTTTTATTCAGGTGCACGTAATAATCTGATTGGCATTTTGGGGGTGCTATTGTTGTTTGATACAAAGTTTCATGTTGTCGCCCAGGCTAGAATGCCATGGTGTCAGCCTAGCTCACAGCAACCTCGAACTCCTGGCTTCAGGCAATTCTTCTCCATCAGCCTCCCGACTAGCCGGGATAGGCACCCACCACAATGCCTGGCTTACTTTTCTATTTTTAGTATAGATGGTAGTCTCACTCCTTTTCAGGCTAGTCTTGAACTCCTGAGCTCAAACAATCTTCCCAAAGTGCTAGGATTACAGGTGTGAGCCACTGTACACATCCCTAATTGGCAAATTGATATCATCACTCTGGCTGTGGGTACTGGATTATAAAATGGCAAGATTGAAAGCAAAGATACCCTTAAGGAGTCTGGCAGTCCAGATGATCAGGTGATGGCACTAAGGTTTTGGATTTAAAGACAAACAGGTAAACAAATTCAATTCTATGGGGATAGAAGCAATATCTCTTACTATTAGGTTTAATAATGCAGAGTAAGGAAATGAAAAAGAAAACTCAGGTGGCTAAATAATTGTGCTGATTACTCAATTTGAGAAGAAGACTATGAAAGGAAGATTTTATGGAACAGAGTGGGGGACTGTGGAAAATCAGGTAATTTGTTGTAGACATGTTTAAATCTGCAATTCCTATTAGACATTGCTATGGACTGAGTTGTGTCCCCCCTCCACCCCATAAATGCAAACGTTAAAACCCTAACCACATAGATAACAATATTGGAGATGTGGCCTTTAAGGGGGTGATTAAGGTTAAACGAGATCATAAGGTAAAGCCCTGATCCACTAGAACTAATGTCCTTATTAAAGGGGAAGAGATACCAGAGATTTGTTTTTCTCCACCATGTGAGAACACAGTATCTGCAAGCCAGGAAGAGAGCCCTCAGCAGATACTGAACCCCACTGTCCCTTAATCTTGGACTTTGCCACCTCCAAAGCTTTGAGAAAATAAATTTCTATCTTTTAAACCACCAGCCAATGGTATTTTGTTGTGGCAGCATGAGTTGACTAATACAGACATCTTGGTAAGAAAATAGTTTATGATATTAACCTGATTTTATTTTTCTCATCAGATATCCATGCCATTCTGCACCCAATTGAATTAAGGTAACAGTCTGACTGTAGAATTCAGAGAATAGAAGGAGACATTATGATTTGGGGTCCTGTTAAAATGTAGAGAGGCCCCTTAGCACTGGTAAGTGTTTGGGTTATATAATAAGGTAGATCAAGCCTTTGCCCCAACTACTGCCTCATCCCATTTATCTCCTCAAGCAGCCAGAAAAGAAGAAACCCCTGAATTAAAAGGGAACAAAGGAATGATGAAAGTGGAAAGGTCAGGATTGGCTAAGCCTAAATGCGCCACATGGATGGGAATGGGGACTAGGTCAGCAAAGAGCCACAGTGAGAAACACTGGTCAGGAACCTAGGAGCCATGTGGAAGTCATCATCTGATGAGTGCCCTGGCCTATTTTTATGCAACTGTTGTCCATCCCTTGTGCTCTGATGCTGTGAAAGCTGTTCTTTTCATCGATGACTAAGAAAAGCATCTCTTTAACAGTCTCTGGCACTTCTCCCAGCCACTACTCAACAGGAGTGACTCCTGTTGGTCCTCTTTTCTTTGACCCTTCTCTGCTTACTACATATGGACAAATAGGCAAGTCATTACACAAAATGTCAGGGATTCATAAGCCTTGAGAAAGCCCTGGACACTTCCTAAACTAGACAATGATGAAATATATTCTAGTAGGTAGCTGGATATGAGTCTCAGGCTCAAGAGAGTTATAACACCAAGAGAAATGTAAAGCCATGGAAATGAATAGGATCACACAAGGAAGCCAAGTTCCAAAGAATAACAATAGCTAAAGACCATTAAAGAATGAACAGAGTGGCCAGTGTGGTGGGAAGCTAGGCAGGATAGCAGGTACAGAAGTCAAGGGCAAGGAGGGTTCAGAGAAGGACCTTAACATCATGCCACACATTTTTGTTGAGAGAGCCAATAAGGACAGAAAAAGAGTTCATTAATTTCAATGACATAACAAAATAAAAATACAGAAATGGAGCCAGATTGGAGGATACTGAAGAGTGATGGAGATGAGGAAGCAGAAGCAGAGAGTGTACAGATCTTTCAATAAATTTGGATATGACATGGGACACAGAAATGAGTCAGTAGTTAGAAGAAGTATTTAAAGGGTTAGCTTCTTTCCTGTCTCCTCCTCTTCCACCATCTTTTGTTTTTTCAACATGCATGGCAGATAATCAGAAAATGTTTGAGCTGATGGAAATTCTGCAGCAGAGAAGAAGAAATTAATTATCAGAGAGAAGCAATATTCGAGATAAATGTCTATAGAAGGTAATCGTGGAGGCACTGGTCTGACTGAAGGAAGGACACTGCCTCCATGGCAACAGGAGGAAGGAAAGAGAAGATAGCGTGATACAGGGAGCCCATACATCTGGCTGCAGGAAGATGAAGGAGTTATTATAGGGTCTTTATTAAAAAAAAATGAGGCAAGATAATCAACTGAAAGTATTTAATAGATAAGGGGGAGAGGTTGAGGAGAGAAGAAAAACTGGTAAGAGCTGCCTTAACAAATTCCAAATTGAGAAAGATTTAGCAGAATTACTGAACACTGTTAAGAATTTATTTAAAGTTTGTAATCACAAATTTAAAATTAAAACCACTGGACTAGTTGTGTGTTTTTTTCTCCAGTAGTGTTTTGGGTCCAGAAGAGATGAGCATGAATGTTTTTGCAGGTGTTTGGTAGAGGAAGAAAGGCAAAGAATCTGAGGGTATTTTGTGACTGTGGTAAAAGGATGACTTTCCTCTGAGATCACACTGCTTCCTGGATGTACTTGGAGCCTCTCTATTATCACACAGAAATGTGAGTGCTGTTTCTGTGTATGCTGTGTTATTAGAACATAAAACAGTAGTTTCTATTTCAGCTCTGTAGTTTCAAAAATCAGCAGGCACTAAATAAATGTTTCCTGACAAAGCATATGAAGAATCTTGGGAGATAAGGCAACATATAAATATATTTTAGTAGATATCTTTTAAATCACAGAAGATATAGAGTGAATTTGCATACCTGAGTTCCCATGGAAATGAGAAGCACAGCCATAAACCCTGCAATGGCCAAATCCTAAGAGGAAAAAAAAAATGTGGTGAGAGCACAGAATGCTGAAAACGGGCGAGGCCCAGGAAAAGCAGTGGGCCCTGAAAACCAATGCCTTCTTCAACATGGGCAGAGGTAATGTAACATTGACAAAACAATCCTCTGATAGTTAATGGCTACATGATCTATTTCAAAATGCTAGGGTTTCAGGGACAAGGGGTGTTTTACAACCACCAAAAGGAGCTCGTTGCTGTAACATAGCAAGTTAAAATACACCCAGCACAGGGTTTTAATTACAAGGGATCATAATAACTTCTCTTGTGCAAGTGCTGGCAAAAATAACTTCAAGAAGTGTACTAAGAAACTGACCATTTGAGGTTGAGAATAGGGAAAGTAAAGCATTTACATGCAAAAATTAGTTTGTTTCAATTTCCTTGAGTACCTACTGTGTTCCAGGCATTGTCTTCATTTATAAGAATTCCAAGCACATAGCTTATGGGAATAGCCTTCCTTACTGAATCAGGAGCAATGTGTTGTGTATATCGTATGCATCTCTGTGTGTATAATAAATTATATATGTCTACATTCTGTGTCAATTTTTCCCAGAAATTGTTCCTTAGAATACTAGAGTCCCATGAGACATTTAAAATTGTTCTAGGGAAGGAAAAGTTCCCAAACATAAGTTTTAGAAACATTAAGTTAAATGAATTGCTTTATGGAAGAACTTCTAGAAGACTTTAAAGTGCGGATCAATGATCTAAGGAGTGAAGTGCTAAAAAAAAAAAAAAGGGAAAAGAAAGTAATCACTACCAAACTTATTTGATTGTAGACTGATTTTTCATGAAACAACCTTTAACAATTCAGATGATTAGTGTTTCATTGTTTAACAAATTATAAATCATTTCATACTGTATGTGTTCTATTAAATATGTACAGTGTATATTATATATATACTCACATGTTAATTATCGTCTTCTATTCTCATTTTCACCCCCAATGTTGAATAAATTGTGGAGCTATTTTATCATCTGTTCATTTTTAAAAAGTAAATTTTTTATACTAATTATAGGTATTTTAATAAACAGCAAGTAACTATAATTATACATATCCTTAAGAAGTTTATAAACAGGACAATGGACAAAGAAAGAAAACATGAAATACTTTCTCTCAAACTAATATGCCAAATAAACCTTCTTCACTTCTCAGTAGAGGTACCCTTCAAAATATCAGTTAAACCAAGTATTTTGCAAATGCAAGAAATACTTGGCATTATTTCAAACTCTTGAAGATTAGTAAAGTTGTTCTTGATGTTTTACCTGCATGCCTTTATCCAAAAATATCACAGTATTCTACAAATATTTCTTATGTTTTACAAATAATTTTCAAAACTCATTATGCCCAGAGAAACTCAGTTTGGCTAACACAATTGGAAATCTTCACATTTGTTAATTTTAAGCTTTCAGTCCCTCCTAGATTCCTTCATGTTTCCAGTACTACATCAATCATATTCAGCTCTGTAGAAAAAGGCAAATTGTTAAAGCCCAAGTGTGGCAATTCTATGTTTAATGTAAATGCATAAATGGTAAAGCCAGTTGATTCAGGGATATGTGTTATATTTCAGGCTTTATTTATCCTCAGGGATTACGTTTACCGTATCTTTTCACTTTGGCACAATTGGCATGCACTTAAAAAGTCGTTTACAATGAAAGTAATTCAGAGTCAAAGGGAAGTCAATGAGGCCCCAAAGAATATTAAAACAATGATACTCTGAGGACTGTCATTGTACCCCATTTAAAAAAAACCAAAAAGGGATAAAAAGGAGATTATGCACTATCCATTCTATTTTAAACACACTGAGTATTTTTAAAAAATCATCATTAATGTTTAAATACCTTTAATGGTTTCCCATTATCTGCAGGATCGAGTTCATACTTTAATTTGACAAATGTAATCTTTCACCACGTATTTTTTCCCTCTTCACCCCTCACCACACTACCCAGCTCCTCAGGTTATACTCAGTTTTAACTGCTCCTTAAAATTACTCATTCTCCTCCAAACCTTTGCACACTGTTCCTAATGTCTGAGATTCTGTTCTTTTCCCCTAACTTTCAAGACCCAGGGAAGATTTTACCTCTTCTTTGAAGGTTTCTTGGACTCTCCTGAGGCTATTTCTTTCTTTTTTTTTTACTCACAGTATTTTAAACATGTGAAACTATTCTTTTCTCCTGCTAGACTGAATTTCTTGAAAACAGGGACAAATGACTTATATAATCATTTTTGTGCCTCTATCACCTTAGTCCAGTATCTGGCCCACAGAGAAAACTTAACAAATGTTTTATAAGCAAACATTAAATAAATGTTTAAATGAACAACTTGAACTAAATTATACTCCTAATATTTTATTATTTAACTGTCATTAAAAGGTAAATTGAGATAGAAAAAGATAATTACCTAGGATCACATCATCACTTTACCATTGATACAGTTTTTCAAGAGTGTAAGTATTTTCCTTTCCCTACTTTAACTCTACCTAATATTACATTTTACCAAAAGACACAAAAAAGTTCAGCCAACTTGATGTTTTAAATTTTTATAATATGTTAGCAATATAAAAATGTTTCAAATTCTTCATTAGTTTTCCACAATGCAAAGAACATAAAAATGTATATTTTGAGACCATTGTCATTGATTTTGTTAAAATTATTCTTAACAATGGTAATGACTTAAAGGAGGTCTTTCACCACAATGTTTCTGCAATACAGAAGCATAAAGCCTAGAAGTCCCTAGACAAATTGCATCAGGCCCTAACATGAGTTTCTCTCATTCTATATCTAAAGGTTTATGATTCTTCTATTGGAACCCCAAAAGCTGCCATCTTAACTCTTTTTTTGGACATGATTGTAGGTCATGAAGAACCAGGGAATTGGTTTTGAAGTGGCAACAACTACAATGCTCAACAAAAGCAAACTGTTTTGGACCTTTGAGAATATACTGAGGTATGCAAAAGCAGAGCTGCTAATATATGTATTTATTAGTTGAAATTAATAAATGAATATGTTAAAAATACTCTAGGAAATGCAAAAGTAATTGCTAAAAGCAAAAAGATAAATGTTATTTATGAACATACCTTAATAATATATTATTTTGCAAGTCACTTCCCTTCTCGTATGTGTCTATATGTATGTTATTATTTTATCCCCTTCTTTGCTACCACCTCCTTCTTCTACAAAGGCTGATGGTGCTGACTCAGCAGGTCAAGAGGCCCTTGTCCAACAGTTGTGAACCAATGTTACCTGCTATTCAATGTATTTTACCATTGCTCTCATCTGCTCTCTATATGCACGATAAAATAGAAATTGTCATCCAAAATCACCATTGTCATTGATGCCTCAGTTTGGCAGATTCAGATACATTTGAAAATAATATTGCAAACTATAATTATGTTCATAGTGACAGAGTTTATTTTTATGAAAACTTTATGTAATTGATTTATAAATGGTTTCATTCCTGTATTAATAGAAACAAAGGCTCTGAAAGGATCATTTTTTTCAGTTATACATTGCTACATGGGGGGAGTGAAGTATATATCATAAGGCCATTTGAAAACTTGGGGATTCACAACTTTTCAAGGATATAGCCCAAAGGTACACCCGAAAGTATAACAAGTCTATCCTTTTGGAATGAAAATAGAATCTGTGTATTCTGTCCCTCATTTAAGTTTTGCAGTCCTATTATGATTTATAAGTGGATACCCAAACTCTTCAGAATCTAAAGTTCTCATTATAGTTCTCATATAGTGATTCTACAAAAGCTTCAAGTCACAATGCTTATGTAGTAGGCAGAATTATTTCTATGGCATTAGTATTTCATTTAAGTTGACAATGTGGGTAACTGTTCATCCTTAAGGGTAAATAAAATTTATCTTTTTCCCCAAATCTACCCATTTTTTATCTCTACTCCTGTCCTTAAGGAGGGTCAGGACTTGCATAATGATTTAAATCCCAAGTCTCACATTGGTCACAGTCTCACTGGGTAGAGTTTTTTAAAGGGGTACTATGTAAAGCTTCCTTAAATATGGCCCCTTTGAATATATTATTTCGTCCTACTCTGCTTTGCTGCAAGATTAGATACAGGTGACCCAGGCTAGGAATAGATATAAACCCTCACTCCTTACCCTAAGTTGGCCTTTTCTCACAAAGAAGTAGCAAGACCAGGTATTTGGGTTTAAGCCTACAAAATGGAGGTAAGTACTAAGTGGTGTTTCAGGGATAAAACTAAAACATGTGAAGAGAGAAAGTGAGCAGCTCCTATGAGAAATGAGAAATAAGAAAGTGATTAGGATAAAGTGATAAGAGAATTTTTAGGAGGTTTTGCTGTGTGGGACACAATGTAATTTCCTCTTTGCCATCTTCTCAGATTTGCAATAAAGGCACTATTTTTGAATTTTTATGAAGTTATAGTTGTATTTCTTTTAGACACAGCTAAAGGTCGACTTAAGGCAATCCATTTTTCTTTCGTTTTTGTGGATGATCCTCAGAACTTGGTCAAATACTATTGTCCAGTTTTAGTATTTCTTACATTGGTCTTTTGGTGGATTAATGTGTTCTGAAAACTTAAGTCAGACATCGTCATCATTTGTACAAAAAACAAAAACTTGGGGATGATATAAGTTATTTCATTTAAAGATAGGAAGAAGAATGCTTTTCCATAAATCACATTTAATTTTTTTTCATTTAATGGTTATGATCATTTATGAAGCCTTTTTGTAGCATTTGGTACTATGACTACATTCAACCCTTAACAAAAATTTGCATTTATTTATGGCATATATATCAACATTGAAATGAAGAAATCCCAAAAAGCAACTTTCATTTGGAGCCAAGACCTATCCCCCCTCGCTTGATTGTTTGATAATTATTGTCTATCAGAATTGCATGCATAATCTAATGAACAGATCTCACGAGTTTTAAATATTTCAGGTTCACAAAGAATTTTACACATAAAATAAATTATGTTTATATAAAATTACATAGAATTTTAAACTCCTTGTTTGATAAAGGTAAAATGTTAATAAATAATAGTAGCCCTTTGTTGAGATCTTACCCTGTACCAAATTCAGATCTAAGTGCTTTACATACACTGTCTTCATTTAATGCTCTTACCAATACAATTAAGCAGATACAATTTTGATCCTGTTGTACAAATGAGGAACTGGGAACATGGAGTATGACACCTTGCTCAAGGTCACAGTGAGTCAGAGGCAGAGTCAGAAACCAAAGCAGTTTGACTGACTGCAGAACTGTGCCCTTAACTGTTGTCTTATATAAATATTGGTTTCAAATAATTGTTTAAAATAAAATCTTCCCCTTGAAATGAGCCCATGGTATTATGTAATAATATTCACATCAAAAATAGTATTGGATGTAGCTACCAACAATATTAAAATATAATATATTGAGTCTTTTAAAAAATCTGATACTATGCTGATTATTGATTATCAATTGTTCCGAATTCACCCTTCTTGCTACCTCTGTAAAAATGGATCTGGACCCTTTAAATATTTTTTTCTTTGCTACCTGACACTAAAGATCTCTCATTAGATGGCACTGAAAAGATATGATAGCAGGAAAAGTGTTGTGTTTCCTGATTACCATGTTCTCACTGGGCAGGCTCCTACAATACACAGTGTCTATCAGTGCCTGGAAGACATGAATTTCCCCTAGCACATCCTTCAGGTATTGGTTTCATAGTAGAATACCTCTGATAGGATACCTCCCCATGAACAGCTTTTTCTATTACACCATAGGATGGATCTGTCTCAAATTCCACCGATGTAGTATTACAGTGACGTCTGTGCCATCCTTTAATAAGATCTAAATCTCAGCCTAGAGAATGAGACCTCATTATTGGGGTCTATCTCAGTTCTAAGAACAGTATTTTCTTTTATCTATTATTCACATACCCCTTAGTGTTCCCTTATTACTAGCCAATCCCATGCTAAACCAATCTTCTGATACATATGCACTTAACAATAGGTTGCATTAAACTTTGTCTATTTATATTACTGTGTGCTTTCTTTCTCCTAGTTAGGCTCTGAAAGATAGAAGTATTTATCTCAAATGAGAAATCAAATTAAGGGTAGTTGCAAAAAGCAATTAACTAGATACATTTACTTTTTAAAAATGTACAAGGAAGGCGAGGTGCTGTGCTTCACTCCTATAATATTAGCATTGTTGGAAGCTGAGGTGCTTGAGCTCAGGAGTTCAAAACCAGCCTGAGCAAGAGAGGCACCCCATCGCTACTAAAAATAAAAAAATTAGCTGGGCATTTGGTGGGTACCTGTACTACCAGCTTTCTGGGAGACTGAGGCAAGAAAGTCACTTAAGCCCAGGAGTTTGAAGTTGTTGTGAGCTGGGCTAATTCCACCACACTGTAGCCTGAGGCAACAAAGTGAGACTCTGTCTTAAAAAAAAAAAAAAGTACTGGAAAAAGACATAAAATATATTATTTACAAACAAAAGTGCAATTATTTTATTTATTATATTTGTAATTATTCATTCACTTAGCAAGAAATGTTAAATGCAATAATCATAGGCCAATTCAAGGTGAAATGTGTGATTTTTTATATTTTATTAATTTTATCTTATTATTTTATTTTCAGTTTTTATACTATTTAAGGAAAGCACCTCGCATGCGAACGATGACTATATATTACAAAGCATTTAGGCTAACAATTACTTAAACTTAATCAAATAAGGCCCTAATATATATCAATAAAATTTAATAAATGTATGCTATAATCATTATCTGACTATGCAGTTTAATATATGTTTAAGTGACTTTTTTCTTTTGGCCACAAATATAGCTTATGCTTGCATTGTGCAAAGCCTTGGGAATGTTTCAAGCCAAAAAGTAAGAAAAAAAATTAGTTGAGTTTAATTTCTTTCAGCCAGTTATGCCTAGGGAAATACATATTGGAATGTAAGAAAGTCAATTCTCATGTGTTTGAAGTGAAAAATTAATCAGAAAGCAGCAAGTCTGTGGAATCCCATAATACATCTATTGGTAATGTTAAAAATTCATAAAAGTTAAATATAAGCAGTGTTGGCAGATCATAACATTTGATTTTCAAATATGAGGAGTTACATCACAGGTCTGACCTATTCACTTCCCACGACTAAATGGCCAGCAAGGAGGAGTGCTTACTGAGGAGTTCATTGCCCATTGAAAACATCTGACTCTTAAAACTTTTGTTTATGCATAGAAGTGTGACTTTAAGGACTGGAAAAATCTATGTTAACAAAAGCTAAACTTTTCTGAGACTTAAGACCACCCTGTGCTGTGACTTTCTCAGTTCTCATAAAATAAACTGGGTCTTACTTTATCATTACTTAAGAGAAAGACCACCAAAGAAAATCCAAGGTGCAACTACATGCAGTGATTCAATAAACAGCCCCTTTTTTGGAACCGGCGTTTAGTATTGGCTTCAAAATCGCATTCAAAGCTTTCAAAGATGTCTCAACCACACACATAGTCTATGTAGGCTGCTTTGGTTCTCTGCTTTTTAACTTAGACATTACGTCTGAGAGACAGTAGAGAAATCAAGGATTGAAAGCAAAAATCCTAGAAAATTAATTCAACTCTGAGGGTGTTGAGAACATAGAAAGTTTGAATGCACTGTCTGTACTCAGATTCTTTCTGGATAAAATCTTGACTCTCTCACTTGTACTTTTACCCTTAGGCAATTCACATATCTTTCCTGAGCCTTGGTTTTCTCGTCTATAAAATAAATATAGTAAGTACAACCTCATAGAGTTCCTGCATAGAATGAAGGAAATAATGTAAGTCCAGTGTCCTAAACACAATAAATTAAATGTCAGTTCCCTTTCCTACGATCCTCAATCCTTGGAACCAACTGTTCTGGAAAGAATCAGGTAATGACAAAAGGGAGGAAGGAGGTGTAAAGGAAAGTACATAGTCATAAAAATTAGAACTAAAAAAATGAAAGATGGAGAGAAAAGTAGAGGGCAATATAGAGGGCAACACAGATTTGTCACTGTTCTCAAATTATTTTTTTCTTCTTTATGCTCAAAGGTTTCTGACATTACATTTCTTGACATCAAGTAACACACTAGAAAAGGAAACAATGAAATATACTTTACAATGCAATCCAAGCACATTTTATCCAAAAAATCACTGGTTCCAGGTATTGTTTTTTTTTTTTATAAAACATGGAAATCTTCGAGTTTAATAGGCGAAGAAATGTCCATATGATCTGAAAGATTCTAAGTATTAGAATGCTTTTACCGTGTTAAATTACATGGCATAAATTCAGCCACACTAACCACAGGAAGTCCTCAGGTTAAGAATAAGATAGGTTCTATAGACTTGTTCTTAAGTTGAATCTGTACATGAGGTAGAACAATTACATTTACTATTACCTGTAGTAGCCTCCTTTTGTAAGCATGAGTTGTATGATATCAGTTGGGTGTTTTTTTAACTCAGGAACTGTCTCTATCTTAATAAAAAAATGCAAAAGAAGATATTACCATGTGATACTACAGAAATACAAAATATCATCTGTGAATATGAGAATCTCTATGCACATATACTTGAAAACAGAGGAAATAGACAAATTGTTGGAAACATACAATCTCCCAAGACTCAATCAGGAAGAAATAGAATTTTTAAATAGATAATGAGCAACAAAATTGAAGCAATAATTTTAAAAATCTTCCATTGAGAAAAATCCCCAGATCAGAAGAATTCACAATCAAATTTTACCAGACCTGCAAAGAAGAGTTAGTACAGATAATATAGAGATTATTCCACAACATTGAAAAGAAGGGTATCCTCCCCAACTATTTTATAAGGTCAGATCACCTTAATATCAATACCAAAAGAAGAAATCTACAGATCAATATCTCTTATGGACAGAGATGCAATAATCCTCAATAAAATACTAGCAAACAAAATTCAACAACACATCTAAACAATAATCCACCATGTCCAAATGGCCTTCATCTCAGGGAGACAAGGATGATTGGACATATGTAAATCAATAAATGTGATTTATCACATAAACAGAAGCAAAAACAGAGACTATATAATTATCTCAATAGATGCAGAAAAAAGCATTCAACAAAATATAGCACCTTTTTCTTATAAACACCCTCAACAAACTAGACCTAGAAGAAACATATCTCAAGATTATAAATGCCATATATGACAAACCCATAGCCACATCATACTGAATAAGAAACGCTTGACACATTCCAACAAAGAACTGGAACAAGAGTGCTCACTGTTGCCACTTTTTTTTTTTTTAGTTTTTAGGGTTTTTTTATTAAATCATAACATTGTACATTGATGCATTTATGGGGTTCAGGGTACTGCTTCAATATACAATGTGAAATGCTTACATTGAACTTAGTAAGAGGAGAGCGAGAAGAGGGGAGGGCATATGGGAGGAGGGAGCATATTTGGGGAGATCTCACCTAATTTACATGATGCAATGGTACATTTCAAAACTATTAAGAAATGAGTATAATTATGATGATGTGTCACTGTTGCCACTTTTATTAAACATATCCTAGTCAGAGTAATCAGGCAAAAAAAAAAGAAAGAAAGAAAGAAAAAGAAATTAAAGGTACTCAATCAAGAAAGAAGAGGTCAAACTATTGCTTTTGCTGATAATATGATCTTATATATGGAAAACCCCAAAGAGTCCACCAAGAGACTTTGAAATTAATAAATAAATTCAGCAATGTGTCAGGTTACAAAATCAATCTACACAAATCAGTCGCATTCTTATTCACTAATAACAACCAAGCTGAGACCAAATCAAAGACTCTACAGCATTCACAATAGCTACAAAGGAAATAAAATATGTAGGAATATACTTAATCAAGGAAGTAAAAGATCACTGCAAAGAGAACAATGAAACACTGAGGGAAGAAATCACAGATGACACAAATAGAGAAACACATCATGCTCATAATCAGTAAACTCAACATTGACAAAATATCCATACTGCCCAAACTGAATTATAGTTTTGATGCAATCCCCAACAAAATACCAATGTCATAGTTCACAGATCTGGAAAATATAATTCATTGCTTCATTTGGAACCTAGAAATAGCAACAGTGGCCAAAGAAATCTTAAGCAAAAAGAAGAAATCTGGAGCCATCACATTGCCATACTTCAAACTGTACTATAAGTAGATAGGAACCAAAATATCATGGTATTGGCACAAAAAATAGAGACATAAACTAATGGAACAGAACAGAACAGAAAATCCAGATATAAAACCATCCACATACAGCCAACTAGTCTTTGACAAAGCAGACAACAATATACACTGAGGGAAAGAAACCCTATTCCATAAATGGTGCTGGGAAAATTGGATAGACACATGCAGAAGAGTGAAACAGGATTCATAACTTTTACCACTCACAAAAATTAATTCAAGATAGATAAAAAACTTAAATGTAAGGCTTGAACAATAAGAATTTTAGAAAAAAATGTTAGAAAACCTCTTCTATATATTGGCCTAGGCAAAGAATTTATGAAGAAGACCCCAACAGCAATCACAGCAACAATAAAAATAAATAAATGGGACTTGATTAAATAAAAAGCTTCTGCACAACTAAAGGAAATAATCAACGGAGCAAATAGACAATCTGCAGAATGAAAGAAAATATTCCCAAGCTATGCATCTAAATCATGACCTACAAAGAACTTAAGCAAAAGTCATAAGCAGAAGTTTTTCAAAAGATAAACAAATGTCCAATAAACATATGAAAAAATGCTTAGAGCCACAAATTATCAGGAAATTGCAAATTACAATCACAATGTGATATCACCTCACCTTGTTAGATGACTTTTATTAAAAAGTCCAAAAATAATGGATGCTCCCATCAATGCAGAGAGAAAGGAACACTTATATACTCCTGGTAAGACTGCAAATTAGTATCAACTCTATAGCAACCAATATGGAGATTCCTCAAAGAATTAAAAGTATACCTACCATTTTATCCAGCAATCCTATTACTGGTTATTTACCAAAAGAAAAAGAGGTAATTTTTTTGAAAAGATACCTGCACTCAAGTATTTATTTCAGCACAATTCGCAGTTTCAAAGGTGTGGTATCAACCCAAGTACCCATCGATTCATAAGTAGATTAGCGAAATGTGGTATACGTATGCTTATGGAATGCTACTAAGCCATTAAGAAGGATGAATTAAAGCCTTTTGCAACAGTTTGGATAGAACTAGAGACCATTATCATAAGTGAACTAACTAATGAATGGAGAAAAAAAGCACCACATGCCCTCACTATTAAATTGGGACCAACCAATGTGCACACATGTGCACAGAGAAATAAAACTCAGTGGAAATCAAGCATAGAGTGGGGGGGAGGGAAAGGCAAAAACCTACCTAACAGGTGCAATGGACACTATCTGAATGGTGGTCACACTTATAACCCTGATTCAAGCATAATAAAATCAATAAATGTAACCAAAACATTTGTACCCCCATAATATTTTGAAATCAAAAAATAAAAAGAGCAAGGAAATGAAAAAAGGAAAAGAATATGGATTTCTGAAAAGGGACCCTTTACTCGGTTTTGGTTTTTTGAACTCCAGAATTTTGTCTATAAAGCATGCTCCACCTTTATACTATAATATTTACATGGCTTTTAAGTAGAAAATTCATAAGAGTGACTAAAGAATTTATTCATAATGACTAAACCTATACCCTATAATCATAAACATATACATTTATTTTTGCACTTCTATAGAAACTATATAATATTCAGCATTCTAATACATATCTCTAGTTTCTCTTCATTAATTAAAGAACTGGTCATAAGTTATATCCAGTGCGTTTGAAAATAGGCCTTGTCCCCTAAAGATCTTTTGTATGTCCTGTTTTCTTGTCCACAATGCGATCTTTAGTAACACTTTCTCTTCTTGCATTAGCATTCACAGTAAACTTTGTTAACTTGGTCCTTATTAGCATTCACAGTAAACTTTGTTAATCGGTCCTGTTTATTTGTTGTTGCTGGACGTTTTGCCTCTTAATCAACTGCTCTTAGAGAGAAATCTTCTATAACTCTTCTCCTTTTATTTTTTGGAAAATAAAATTATGACCTTTCTAGAGTCTTAATTGAAAATGGATCTTCCCTTTACTCAACCTTTTGACATTTCATGTATAATCCATGTTACACCCTATGACAACAGTGTCAGTCACTAAATGTCCAGTGTTGTATGATTGACACACCTAAGGTGTTAAATCCAATATTTTGGTAAGTTATAACATTTCTTCTAGACATATGTAAATACAACACATTTTTATCATATTTACCAAAAGTATATTTTGCTGAGATTCTTTATGATGTCTATTTTTAACAGACATTAATATTCTATTGGTCATCTACATGTAAACCATTTGGGAAATAATAAAAAGTGATGAAAAGTAAAATTTATTAAAATAACACATGGGTCAATTTTGTCCTCAAATTTCAAAAAAATGGCTGAAAACTGTGTTTCAATACAAAACCATGAGACATTTTTTTTTAATGGAACAAGTCCTTGCTCTATTTTTTGAAAAATATGTGTGATAATAATATATTCGGGGCAAGTAAGGGATTAATTTCAAAAATAATTTTTCTGTGTATTACCAAATTAAATCAGTATTTGAAAAATATGACTGTAAGAATTAGAAGATGGCAAGCTCTAGAAAATAAGAACACAAGATGTGCTTTCCAAGTATTCACGAAAGCACAAAAAGGATAAAGGTTGAAAACCACGGGATAATAAGATAACAACATAATGATACATGGGGCATTTTATTTTTCTTGGCAAGCAAGATAACAGGAAGTAATTTTAAATGTAGTACATAACGTTTGACTTATTATTTCAAAAGAATTTCAAACCTACAGAAGGGCTTGAAGAATAATGCAGGGAACCCCTTAATATTCTTTACCTAATTTTTTCATATTTTGCAAAATTTGTTTTATCATTTTCTCTCTGAACATTTTACTTCTTAATCCTTCAGCACACACTTCCTAAGCATAAGGATCTTATACACATATAACCACAAACAATGATCAAATTCAGTTAGTGTAAATTTGAAACAATACTTTCGATCTTATTTACATCTATAGTCCATTTTTTTTTTTTTGAGACAGAGCCTCAAGCTGTCACCCTGGGTAGAGTGACGTAGTATCACAGCTCACAGTAACCTCTAACTCCTGGGCTCAAGCGAGTCTCTTGCCTCAGCCTCCCAAATAGCTGGGACTACAGGTGCCCACCACAATGCCCGGCTATTTTTTTTTTTTTCTTAGTTGTAGTTGTCATTGCTGTTTGGGAGGCCTGGGCTGGATTCGAACCCACCAGCTCTGGTGTATGTGGCTGGCGCCTTAGCCACTTGAGCTACAGGAGCCCAGCCTATAGTCCATATTGACATTACACCAATTGTTCTAACATAATCTCATCCCTTACAATATATTTTTCCCTTCAGTCCAGGATTACATACTGCATTTAGATGCCATGTCCCATTGGTCTCCTTGAACCTAGAAAAGTGTCTCAGGTTTTCTTTTTTATCCACAATCTTGACTTAAATATGCATATATTAGAACCCATGAAGTCATTTTGATACCACTAATTCTAACCCAATCTCACAAGGTTCTTTCTTGCAATCCCTTGTTCAAATTGTGTCTCTAGAGTTAGAACCCTGGTTCAGTACAGCAATACACTAAACTTATTTGTCAATCCTATAATAAAACATTTCAGAATTTCTACCTTCATGTAACTAGAGAAAAAAAAAAGAAAAGCTTACCAAAAGAGTTTACCATGCAGATCAAGAATACTGTATTCAAATTATTTGGATTAGTTCCTTTATGTCATTTATTTGAAATATTTCTTGTTTTTAGTTTGGGTTGTTTCACCATCCTTCTTGGTTTAGTTTTGGTTTGAATATATAGAACCTCGGCATGCTTCCAAATGTCAAAACTGTACACAAAGGTATGCTCAGAAATGTGTCCTCTCTTCCCCTGTCTGTTCCGCTCTGATACGTCTTTATAGGCAACCAGTTTCAGAGTTTTCTGATTCCTTGGGTTTCTTTTTGGAAAAAAAAGCAGATATGTACTTATTTCCTTATTACCCCCTCTTTATTATATAATAGGTAGCTCACTACATAGTCTTTTATACTTTGCTTTTTTCACTGAAAATACATCCTAGAAATAACTTCCTATCACATCATAGAGCTCCTCCTCATATTTTTACAGCTATATTGTATTCGATTGTGTATATGAATATAATTTTTTCAACCAATCTTCTGTATAGACATTTCTAATTATTTACAATTACAAACAATGCTATAATGAATAATTTTGTTTGTATGTAATTTTTGTGGTAGGAAGTATATCTTCAGAGTAAATTCCTAAAAGTAGAATTGCTGAGCTAAAATCTGCATGCAGCATATAATTTTGTTCACTTTTACTTTATCTGATATCAACCTCTAACCTGACCTGATTTTTTATTGTTTTAATTTACCTGGTAGATCTTTGCCCATATCTGTATTTCTAGCATTTTTAAATTTCTGTATTTAATATGCTTCTAGTACAGAGCACACAGTTGTATTTTGCCAATTTGAAAATCTTTATTTCTTTTAGGCAATTTAGACTTGTTCACATGACTGATACGTTTGCTATCAACTCTATCATATTATAATTACTTAGTTTATATTTACCATGTTTTTTTCTCTATGTTCTTTGCTATATTTAAAATTTTAATATTTAATATTTAAAATTTTTGTTTGGTTTACGGTTTGTATTTTTTACCTATATTCCAATTTTCTGTTTAAAACTCAATTTTAGCATCTAATTTTTATTTAAAATTAACTATCAGTGATAAATATTTTGGCTTAAATAAAATGCCCCTGCACACTGAGTACTTTTATTACACATTATGAACTCAGTTTTAATAGAGATTGGGAGGATAGGCCACTGTGGCAGAATGTTCCAGCTGAAAAAGAATGAAGCTCATATCTCCTCCAGAAGATTTAAACCATGGCATTCGCAGACCAAATTATTCATGATTCTCTTGAGCTCAGTTTGTAAATAAATTATGTCAAAGGATAAGAGTTCACAAGACTTCACATAACCTATCCGTAAAGGTTGGGTTATTATGGGTACACCCCGTCATGCCAGCCTCTTCTTTGCTCCCACGCTGTTATTTTGATACAGCTAAAAGTTAAAATCCTCAGCTCAAGTCCAGTGCCTCCTAATGAGGGAAGTGTAACACTATCCAGGTGTATCCCAGCACAGTGATCAGAATGTCACTGCTCCACACAGTCTGATTTATGTCAGCTTGGTTAAAAATCACCCACATGCTGGAAACCCCCTATGGAGAGTGTGCACTGGCCCAGGACCACTCTTCTCCTTCTTCTTGTTTTCGTCTCCCTGCCCCAAATCTGTGATTGGAGGGACGTGCTGTGTATTCGTGAAATTATCCTCCTAGGAGCACAGAGAAGAACTTTGGCCTCCTTGAAACAATTTACACCTAATTTAGTTTAAGGAGCATAAATGATGGGACTGCTTTATAACATCAACAAGCAGCACCACTTGCAAGATTTTTCATGCAGGGCTGGAACACACGCAACAAACACTTTCTATCTTCTGGGGCTTGAAAAATCTTTCCAAGTAAGAGATTATTTTTGACAATATGGTTCTAAATCTTAAAAAAAAAAAAAAAAAGTCAGGGCAGATGGCCTACGGCCAGTCAGGAAACCCTTAATCACCCAGAAAAACAAGAAACAGGAGAGGTCATTATTCTTAGTGGGCCAGACTGTAAAACAATGTTTTTAAGCCTTCAGATTTATAGCAAAGCACCTTGAAATATCTCAGGCAATTATGAAGAATAAGACTGCTCCAAAAGGCATTATGCAAAACCTTCTTGCTCATTTTCCTTAAACAAACAAAAGTGCCTAACCATCTTCTAACCTCTCTAGAGAACTTGCCTATGGTATCTGGGACTGAATTCTTTCGCCGTGGTAGATTTAGCACAACGAATTAATTAATCCTAAACCTCATAACAATGTAATGGAAAGATAAATTAATTGGAGACAATATGTACACACGTTCATTATTGAGTATATAATTTGGCTGTAGGATCTGCCACCTGCAAGGGTACAGAAACTGTGAGAAAGATTGACTCCAAGCCCTTCAGGTGGGCCATGTTGGCCCAGAGTTATACATTCTAAAATTCAAGGCAGCAATAGAGATTAAAAAGAAAATGAAATTACTGCTTCCAGAGCTCTGCAATGTGCCAGGTTCATTGTGCCTAAAACCTTTCACTATATCACATATACATCAAATCATGCAATACTTACAACAACCAGGAAACATAAGCATTATTGTCGACATTTTTATGAATATGACTCTGATTGGTTGACTTGCCAAAGCTCATGTAGCTGACACAGGGAAAATTTGAATCTCATTCCCTAAGTCCACCTTCATTCTAGAGTTCCACACTAACAAAGGGCAGGCCTCTATGGGAAAAGGACCTAAAATATAATGTGCCAAAATATAGAGTAACATTTTATCATAACAAAAATGAATAATAATGATCTCTTTTCATGTCACTCTACTGTCAGTACCTTTGTACCAACATACTTCTGATTTTGTTTTATCTTTATAGGTAAAGGAGGGAGGGGACAAATGAAGACTATCTATGATGTTTATCTATTTGCCTATGCTTTCAGGAATCTCACTCAGACTATAAGGAAACTATATCATCAGACATGAAAGAAAGTCACTGTAAAAAAACAATTCATCCTTTTAGAAATAGGATGAAGCCCAGAAAAATTGTTGAAATCGCTAGAAACAGTTTTTTATGGCAATGAAAATATTAGATTTTGTTTGAGAAGATATTGCCATGCAGTTTAAAATAAAAATGAAACATGAGAAGGAGAGGCCTTGTGCCTCATTTGTGTTATGACTTTTTGTCATAGATGACAAAAAGAAAAAGATGAGTGGCTTCTTATAAAAAGAAACCCCTACATAGACAGCAGGTGCATAACAAAGAATTGGTACAATAGGGCGGCGCCTGTGGCTCAGCGAGTAGGGCGCCGGTCCCATATACCAAGGGTGGCGGGTTCAAACCCGGCCCCATCCAAACTGCATCAAAAAATAGC
>CAUYRH010173514.1:0-10984 GCA_963574655.1 Perodicticus potto
GTTCTCACAAAGTAATGAGAAAGTCTCTTGAATGTTATCACAATCAGGTTGATGAAAATATCTCTGATTGTATCTGAAGCCTGTACACTGTACCCCATGACTGAATTATTGTACACAGATATGATTTAATAAAAAAGAAAAGATAAAAAAAAAATCAATTGTATTTCTATACACTCCCAATAAACAATCTAAAATGAAATTAAGAAAATAATTTCATTTACAATAGCATCAAAAAGAATAAAATAGTTATGAATAAATATAACAAAAGAAGTATAAAACTTATACCCTGAAAACTATGAAATACCATTGAAGGAAAATAAAGAAGAATTAGATAAGTGAAAAGATAGCCCATGTTAATGGCTCAGAAGACTTAATCTTGTTAGGATGGCAATATTCCCCAAACTGATCTATAGTTTCAATGCAATTCCCATCAAATTTCCAGCTGGCTTCTTTGCAGAAATTAACAAGCTGATCCTAAGATTCATATGGAAATTCAAGAGACCCAGAATAGCCAAAACAATTGTGAAAAATAAGTATAAAGTTGGAGTACTGAAATCTCTTAATTTCAAAACTTACTACAATGCTAAAGTCATAAAAACAGTGTGGTACTGGCATAAGAGCAGACATACTGATCAAGAGAATAGAATTGAGAGTCCAGAAACAAACTCTTACATTTATAGTCAACTGATTTTCAACAAGGGCACCAAGACAATTCTATGGAAAAAGAATAGTCTTTTCAACAAATGGTATAGCAACACCTGCTGTACCAGGCAAAGAAAGAATGTAAACATCCCTTACCTCACACCATATATAAAAATTAACTCAAAATGGATGAAAGACCTAAGTGTAAAAGCTAAAACTATAAAACTCTAACAAGAAAACAGAGGCATAAATCTTCATGACTTTGGATTAGGCAATGATTTTTTAGATACATGTATGATACCAAAAGCACAAACAACAACAACAAAAAAATAGATGAAGTGGACCACATCAAAATTTTAAAATTTTTTGTTTCAAAGGACACCATCAAGAAAGTGGGAGAAGTGGGCCAGGCACGGTGGCTCATGCCTGTAATCCCAGCACTTGGGAAGCTGAGGCAGGTGGATTGCCTGAGCTCATGAGTTTGAAACCAGCCTGAGCCAGAGTGGGGCCTTGTCTCTAAAAATAGCCGGGTGCTGTGGTGAGTGCCTGTAGTCCCAGCTACTTGGGAGGCTGAGGAAAGAGAATGATTTAAGCCCAAGAGTTTGAGGTTGCTGTGAGCTGTGACGCCATGGCACTCTACCAAGGGTGACAAAGTAAGACTCTGTCTCAAAAAAATTAAAAATAAAAGAAAAAGAAAGTGGGATAAAATATTTGCAAATCATATCTGGTAATGGACTTATACAAATTATATGAATAATTCTTAAAACTCAAAAATAAAAAGATAAATACCCAATTAAGAAATGGACAAGGGCTTGGAATAGACACTTGTCCAAAGAAGACATATAAATAAATGGTCAATAAGCACGTCAAAAGATGTTCAACATCACTAGTCATCAGGGAAATGCAAATCAAAACTACAATGGGATATCACTTCACACCAAGATGGCTAGAATCAAAATGACAGACAGTAAGCATTGCCGAGGATGTAGAGAAACTGGAACCCTCATACACTGTTAGTGGGGTGTAAAATAGTCCAACAGTTCCTCAGAAAGTCAGACATAGAGTTACCATATGACCCAGCAATTCCACTCCTAGGTATATAGCCAGGAGAAATGAAAACATATCTCCATGCAAAAACCTGTACATGAATATACACAACTGCATCATTCATGAAAACCAAAAGCAGGAAACAACCCAAAGGTCTATCAACTGATGAATGGATTAAATAAAATGCGGTATATCCATATAATAATATATTATTAGGCCATATGCGTATAGAGGAATCTAGTGCTGCTACATGCCACAACATGAATGAACCTTGAAAATGTTAAGTGAAAGGAGCCAGTTGCAAAAGACCACATAGTGTATGATACCATTTATAAGAAATGTCCAGAAGAGGCAAATCTATGGCAAAAGAAAGCAGATTAGATGTTGCTAGAGATGAGGCTGAGGGAGTTGAGGGAAAAAGGAGAGTGACTGTTAATGGGAATAGGGTTTTTTTGTGAGGGAGAGTAACAAAAATGTTTTAAAATTGATTGTTGTGATGATTATACAACTCTGAATGTACTACAAACCAGTGAATTATTTGTTTTAAATAGGGATCACATGGTATGTGAATTATATCTCAATAAAGCTTATCTTTTTTTAAAAAGTTCAAATAGTAACTTTTTAGGAAAATACTTTATAAAGCATATCTTGAGCAGGACAGCTGAGAGAGTTTCAACATCTGCATACTCCAGTGAGGAAGCCCCCTTCTAAGGTTACTAAGGTAACCAAATCACTAACTTCAACACAATCCCCTGACCCTTCTATCTCTGCTCATGGAGCATTTTATGCTTCCCTCATCGAGGCACTTTTGACATTGTTGAACAATGGCCTGTTTTCTTAACCTTGATGTTCACTAGACAATGAGCTTCTTGAGAGCAGGGACATCATTTGCCATGTTCATTTGTGTGAACCCCAGTACCTAGCACAGTGGCAGGCACAGAGTAACTGTGCAATATATGCCACAGATACAAATAAATCATAATCTACTTCATGGTCACAAAGATCTGAAGACAACGTCAGGGCAGAAACCAAGACAGGGAAGCTAGGGTGATTAGGATACAAAATTGCCTAATTATACAGTAGAACCTCTGTAAGTTGACCACCCAAGGGACTGTAAAAAACTGGTCACCATACCAAGGCAGTCACCATAAGGAACTAGGCCTACTGTACTGATACGTCCATATGGTACGTGTCTAGTCCATGAAAATTAAGTTAATTTAAGAAGGTGATCAATGTAGGGAAGTAGTCGACTCCAGAGCTAGTCAACTATGGAGCTTCTAATGTATTTCCAAGATATAAAGTTAGCTTCCACCCTCTCTATCACCAACTCAACCTTAAGTCAGAAACACTTACCGGGCTCTGTGGCAAGAGACTGCTACTGGTCTCTTGAGTACTAGGAGGTCGACTTCCACTTTCCTCCAGTGGCAAAATACCCCTTCGATCCAGGACACTGAAGGAAAGACAGGAGAGTTAACAATGGACTTGGTATTCACCCCCATCCCACACATCCAGCTCCCTGAACTTTGCTGTGTAGATTTCTTTAGCAATCTAGCCTGATCCTAGCACACACCTCCAATCTTCCATTCACTTTTTCTTCCAGAAACCAGGGAATAACACAATTACCAGGGAACAAACACATGAAATAAGAACGAAAGATCATTTCTTCCATACAACCATCCCATGGTCTATGTAGTCCATGTAGATATGGTACCAAATGACAAGCTGTGGGAAGACCTATCTGACACCATTCAGAAGAATACATCAGACCAGGTAACAGGATAAAGTTGGGTTGCTCATCCCAAGAGTTCCAGGACCTTTTAGTCCCCCGAGTACCTGGGAGGCAAAGGGCCACACAGCACTTCACAGCAGTTCTTCACAATATTGCCATGGCTGTAAGGATTCTGGACGCGATTCTTCCCTGTCCATGATCCTTTGATCTACAAGATAAAAGCCGAGGCTTACGTTAAAATATATGTTGAGAAACTGATTGAAGTCCCAGCTACTAGGAAGCATGAAGCAGGAAGATCACCTGAGACCAGGAGTTCAAGGCCACAGTGCACTATGATCATGCCACCCACTCCAGCCTAGGTGACCCAGAGAGAGATCCAATCACTAAAACATCATAATAATAAAATAAAATAATAAATTAAAACTCTTAAAAATTACATTGAAGAAATATATGCAGGATGGGATAATGAAAAATTTCTTGAGATGGATGGTGGCAATGGTTGCACAACAATGTGAATGTACTGAATGCTACTGAACTATACGTTTAGGATGTGAAAGCAATCTGGCCATGACTTCTTTTATGCCACTGATTACCAGGTTGAACTGCAGATTTAAAAATAGTTAAGATGGCATATTTTATATTGTGTACATTTTATCACAATAAAAAACACATACCTGTGGAAAAATGTTCATGATACAGTAAAAAAAAAAAAGCAGATAACTATGTAATATGTATTATTTTCATTCAAAAACATATAATATGGGAAGAAGCCCAAGTGCCCATCAACCCACGAATGGATCAATAAATTGTGATATATGTACACCATGGAATACTATGCAGCCTTAAAGAAAGATGGAGAATTTACCTCTTTCATGTTTACATGGATGGAGCTGGAACACATTCTTCTTAGCAAAGTATCTCAAGAATGGAAGAAAAAGTATCCAATGTACTCATCCCTACTGTGAAGCTAATTTATAGCTTTCATATGAAGGCTTAACCCAACTATAGCACAAGTGGGGAAAGGGGCAAGGGAGGGGATGGGAGGGGGGAGGTTAGGGTGAAGGGAAGGCAATTGGTGGGGCCACAGGTGAAACTTACTAAATGCAGAATACAAATGTCTTCATACAATAACTAGGAAAATGCCATGAAGGCTATGTTAAATAGTTTGATGGAAATATTTTAGATTGTATGTGAAACCAGCACATTGTACCCCTTGATTGCACTAATGTACACAGCTATGATTTAATAAAAAAAAGCAAAAGAAAACCAAAAACCAAAAAAAAAAAAAAGATACTACTATTAAAATTCTGTGTTCATGATTAAACTGTTCAATTTACAAAAAAAAGATGGAAGAAAAAGTATCCATACTCAGCCCTACTATGAATCTAATTTATAGCTTTCATATAAAGGCTATAACCCAATTATAGCACAAGAATATGGGGAAAGGGGGAAGGGAGGGGAGGGGATGGGTGGAGGGAGGGTAATTGGTGGGACCACACCTACGGTGCATCTTAGAAGGGTACAGGTGAAACTTACTAAATGCAGAATATAAAGGGCTTAACACAATAACTAAGAAAATGCCATGAAGGCTATGTTAACCAGTTATTTCAGATTGTATATGAAACCAGCACATTGTACCCCATGATTGCATTAATGTACACCGCTATGATTTCATTAAAAAAAATGAAAAAAAAACATATAATATAAACATACAAACAAACATGGAAACAATCTAGACAAGTCCAAAAGAGACCATATATATCATACCATTTAACAAAGGTGGTATCTTGGACGTAAAGTAAAAGGAACTTAATTTTTCTTTTTTGCTTATCTGTATTTTCTGATTTTCTACAATGAATGGGAATTGGTACTTTTTTTTTTTTTTTTTTTTGCAGTTTGGCAGGGGACAGGTTTGAACCTGCCACCCTCGGTACGTGGGGCCAGCGCCCCACCCACTGAGCCACAGGCACCGCCTAATTAATTGGTACTTTTTATTCATTCATTGCACTGTCTCTCTCCATTCCAAATCCAGAGGTACCAGCTAGCCTTCAAGTACCTATAAATAGTTAAAGACTTTATACCTACCTGAATTTACAATTTCTTCTTCTTAATGTCCTATAAGCATGCAGCTGTAAACAAAGCCCTCTGCTTTCTCTTCCACACATCTAATTTAATAATCTGTTTCTGCTTGCCTCAACCTCCCATGCCCTGGAGACTCAGTTCTCTAGCAGGTAATAAGAGAACAGGCTTTGGGGAGAAGAATATACAGTGAGGAGAAAAGAAAGTTGACTCACATCTTCATTGGTTGTCTGGTTGAGAGCCACAAGGAAAGTGTGAAATCCAGTCAATCCCACGACGGACCAGAGAGTGAAGAAGCAAATGAGGACTTCTAGAACAGTGAGGTGAGGTTAAGGAAGGTTGAAGAAGCCACGCCAGGGGACTCAATGCCTCAGCCCATATTCATAGCACCAGTCATACCACCTTTATTTTTTGGAATGTATATCATGAAAATCCAAGTATCTAGACATATCAACAGATGAGTTCCAAACTCACTGGATAGATCCCTCATGAAAGGTAAAGGATTTCTATTTATTCATTGTGAGTAGATCTCTAGCATCTCTAGTGCATTTAGGTGTTTGCCTGTTTATTCATTATTGGTTCTTTAAAAAGGATGTTCAGGAGGGGCCCAAGCTAAACAATATTGGCCATCACTGTCAATGCAAATTCCATCAAAAAATAAACTAATAAATGAAAAATTAGGGAGAAAAAAACAAGATGTGATTTACAAAAATTTCATCTGAATCTCCTTTATAGAAATAAAGTCACTGTCCAATATAAGTTTTAGCTGTAACAGAAGGCAGGGCTTCCAGTAAGTGACATAAGATGTACATTGAGGCAAAGTACAGCCCACTAGAGAAAACCGAGCTGAGCCTGGGATTACAAGGACTTAGGAGGGAGGCAGCCAAAAAGGGGGTGAGAGAAAGACCTCTCTTTAAGCCCTGGCCTTCTTCCATTCTTGCTGCTACCATTAAGACTACATTTTCTTTATTTTAGACCTTGGCACTCACTGATGTCTGAAAAACTAGATGGCAGGAGAACTGTGGGGAGAAAGCATGCTGGAAAGTAGTTTAAGAAAGCTTCACAGGGACATACTGCCAGGGGAGGATATGTTCCAGGAGTTTCTTTCAACGTCTCTAGGAAGCCAATTTTCAAGGATTCTGCAAAATTGGGAGGAGGAGTAAAGAGAAAAATTAGTGACTTTAGTCAAAAGTATACACTATCCTAGTGCCTCACTCACTTCCTTCCCTCTCTATCCCATGTTACACACTAACAAGAGATAAGCTGTCCCACAGGCAATGGTGAAGAATCTCACCTCGAAGCTGGTAGTCTCAAAGAGTTCCCATTTCCAGTGCAGGACTAGGCCCAAACCACAGTCAGGCAGAAGTCAAGCACCAGGCTCCTTTCCCTCTTTCCTAGCCCCCAACTATGGACATGCAGAAGGATATTCACAGGTGAAAGAAGTCAGAAATAACCAAGAACAATCCTCTCCCCTCACCAATATGTGTCCCCTCCAATGTTCAAAGTCCAGCTCAGAACTCCTTTATTCCCAGAAAGCTGTCTTGATGAAGACCACTCTCTTAACTGCACATCTGACTGCCATTTGTTGTGTATATGTGTGTGTGCATGTGCATACATGTGAGTTTGTATTTTCTATCTCCCAAAGTAGATAGATAATGAGCTACTAAAAGACATTTCTTGAGCAAAAGCCTTTCTACCCCCTAGCATAAAGGCAGGTCTTATAAGACAGAAGAAGAGAGGATGTGCAGAGCCAAAATATAACCCCAACCTTTTGGGTCACCTCATAAATGCCCAGTACTCTGGCTATAGACAAGTAATTACGGCCCCAGCTCCCAGCAGATGACCAGGGGAGGCCAATATACTCAATAAATTCTTACTGATGTGAGCTGAAGTTTGTAGCCCTACTCAAGAACAGATAGTAGTGCTCATTTCTAAGCAGTCCTAAGGTGCCTTCCCATTGGTAAAAGCCCCACCAGGAAACTCAATCACCCACCATAAGCTGTCCTAAAGTCTTCCCCCACCCCGACTCCAACAACAGACACTGCCCTCCATACTCACTGAGGGCCACATAGACGATGTTGAAGGCGAAGACATAGATTGTGAGGAGGGAGAGAGAGAGGATGAAGAGGTAGAAGTAGCGGTAGTTCCTCTTTCCAACACAATTCCCTACCCAGGGACAGTGATGGTCGAAGCGCTCTGTGAAAAGAAAGAGAGAGTCCAATGCCAAAGCCTCTAGAACAAAGTGTAACCCTGCCATCCCTCATAATACCTAATTCAAAGACCTCCAGAGTCATTGCCTATTTCAGTTGTAAAAAACATGGGTTTCTATTTTTTACCTTGTCAAAATGTTTTCATAACCTCTCATTTAATCCTTACAATTACTCTAGAAGTTAGGTAAGAGATAAGCTGTTCCTCATTTTATAGATGAGGAAACTAAGGCACTGAGGGGTTAAATGATTTGCCTCACTCTGCAAATGAATAGCACAGACATTGCTCTTCCAAATAAAAATCTTAGTAGGTGGGCCTACTAAGTTTAGGGAGAATAAATAAGTGAAATTAGCCAAGGAAATTTTTTTTTTGAGATAGAGTTTCACTATGTTGCCCTTGGTAGAGTGCCATGGCATCACAGCTCACAGCAACCTCCAACTCTTGGGCTTAAGCGATTCTCTTGCCTCAGCCTCCCAGGTAGCTGGGACTACAGGTGCCCACCACAACGCCCAGCTTTTTTTTTGTTGCAGTTGTTATGGTTGATTTTTAGCTGGCCTGGGCTGGGTTTGAACCCACCAGCCTCAGTGTATGTGGCTGGTGCCATAACCACTGTACCACGGGCACTGCCAAGGAAATTTTGAAAATGAGTAGTGTAGTTTTTCTCAACCCCCAGCTATTAAAAATTTAAAACTACAACACTTTTAAAATGGTGCAGCATAGCTCAATGGAACAGGAAAAGACAGAAACAGACTCTAAAATACATAAGGATTAACTGTCTGATAAACTCAGCATTACAAATTCAGAGATGAAAGGAAAGATTATTCCATAAACAATAATGAGACAATTGGCTATTTGGTAGAAAATAACCATTAGGTTTTTTTTATGCTCATGTTATTTGTGAAAATTAATTCCAGATGAATTAAGAGTTAAAGGCAAAAACAAAGTGAAACCATACATTTATCCTCTGTATGCAAAAGGGCTTTCGAGTCATAAAAGTAATGAAAGAAAACACAAATGACAAAGAAAAATAGATTTGACTCCATAAACTTTATAAAAATATTTTAAGCATATTAAAAATACCATAAAAATTAATTCACAACTAGGTAAGAAAAAAATAAAAATAAATTAAAATACCACAAAAGGCCTGGCATGGTGGCTCACTCCTATAATCCCAGCATCTTGGGAGACCAAGGTGAGAGACTTACTTGAGGCCAGGATGAGACAGGGCAATATAGTGTGACCCTGACTCTATAAAAAAATTTAAAAATTAGCAGGGTACCATGGTGTACACCTGTAGGCCTAGATACTCAGGAGGCTGAGGCAGGAGGATCTCTTGAGCCCAGGAATTTGAAGTTATAATAAGCTATGATCGCAACACTGCACTCCAGAATGGGTGACAGAGTGAGACCCTTTCTCTTAAAAAAAAAGGAAAAGAAAATGCAGTATCCTTGGGATGTGAAACCTGCATATATGGAGGGGTAACTTTGGGCCCACAGATTCTCAAGGGCCAACCACGGGACTTAAGTATGGGCATACTTGGGTAGTCTAGAAAGAATACCCTGTAGATACCTAGGGACTACTGTATTTTCTATCTGCATTTGGTTGCATATGTGGAACTGCCAATAGGGAAAGCCTCCTGCATTTATTGGGGAAAAACCCTACATATAAGTGAACCCCAGCAGGTCATATTCATGTTGTTCAAGGGTCAACGGTACATAAAACAAAACAAAAAGCAAGCCAAAAAAAAATAGGGCAAAACAGTTAATGAATATCGTATACATATAAACTTCATTTTTCCACACTTCCTAATAATTTAATGCAATAGTAGTAAAACAATAACATACTTTGATACTTTCTGCCTATCAAAATATAATAATATCTAGTGCTAGTGAAATTAAGGTAAAACAGACACTCTAATATTCTGCTTATGGGAGTAAAAATTGAGAAAGCAATTTCAGAAAGCAATTTGGCAGTATGTATCAAGAGCCTTTAATGCTTATACCTGTATGGCAGAACAAAGTCCATTTTCAGTGTTTTCTCACAAGGAAATAGAGATGTACACAGGAATTTTAAGTTCTATATTTTCATTAATTTGTTATTGTGATAAAAAAATATATATAATACACAATTTGCCATTTTAACCATACAACTCAGTGGCATTAATTACATTCACAATTTTGGAATGACCACCACTATTTCCAAAACGTTTTCATTACCCCAAACAGAATCTCTGTACCTATTAAGCAGTAGCTTTCCATTTCCCTGTTCCCCCAGCCCTTGGCAACCTTTAATCATTTTTCTGTGTGGATTTGCCTATCTTGGATATTTCACATACATAGAATTATACAGTATTTGTCTAGCTCTTTTCACATAGCATGTTTTCTTTTCTTTTCCTTTTTTTTTTTTTGAGACAGAGTCCTATTCTGTCAGCCTGGGTAGAGTGTCATGGCATCACAGTTCACAGAAACCTCAAACTCTTGGGCTTGAGCAATCAATCATCTTGCCTCAGCCTCCCAAGTAGCTTGGGACTACAGGCACGCATCACTACTTTCAGCTAGTTTTTCTATTTTTAGTAGAGTCAGGGTCTTGCTCTTGCTCAGGCTGGTCTCAAACTCCTGAGTTCAAGCAATCCACCTGCCTTGGCCTTCCAGAGTGCTAGGATGCAGGCGTAAGCCACTATGTCTGGCCATATGGTATATTTTCAAGGTTCATCCATGTTTTTGCATGTACCAACATCTACTTCCTTGTTATGACTAAATAATATTCTATTATATGTATATACCACAGTTTGTTTATCCATTCATCTGTTCATAGACACTTGGGTTGTTTCCACCTTTTGGCTATTGTGAATAATGATGCTATGAACATTGGTGTACAAAGATGCTTTAAGTCCCTGTTTCCAATTATTTGGGGTATTGGGTTTTTTTAATTTTTTTTTTTTTGTGAGACAGAGTCTCACTATGTCGTCCTCAGTAGAGTGCTATGGCGTCATAGTTCACAACAACCTCAAACTCTTGGGCTTAGGCTTGGCACCTGTAACACAGTGGTTATGACGCCAGCCGCATACACCGAGGCTGGTGGGTTTGAACCCAGCCCAGGCCAGCTAAACAACAATGACAACAAAAAATAGCCAGGCATTGTGGTGGGCACCTGTAGTCCCAGCTACCTGGGAGGCTGAGGCAAGAGAATCGCTTCAGCCCCAAGAGCTTGAGGTTGCTATGAGCTGTGATGCCATAGTACTCTACTGAATGCAACATAATGAGACTCCGTCTCCAAAAA
>CAUYRH010173518.1:0-62473 GCA_963574655.1 Perodicticus potto
TGTTAGTTATATTTTCTTATCACTTATTTTCCTATTAACCATGATCCTATATGAAGTATTATGTTTGTAATTCCAGTTACTACCTGTGGTTGGCAGAATAATGCCCTCCTCAAAGATATCCATGTCCTAATTCCTAAAACATATAAATAAGTTATCTTACATGGCAAAAGGAACTTTGTACATTTAATTAAGGAGCATGAGATGAGATGAGATGAGATGAGATGAAATGAGGTGAGGTGACATGAGATGAGATGAGATGAGGTGAGATGAGATGATTATCCTTGATTACCTAAGTGAGCACAATGTAATTATAAGCGTTCTTATAAGTGAGAGGAACAAGAGTCAGAGTCAGATAAAGAGACAAGATGTCTTACAGATACCTAATCTTTGATAAACCAAACAAGAACATACACTGGAGGAAGAATCCCTATTCAATAAATGGTGCTGGGAGAAGTAGATAATCACATGTGAAAGATTGAAACTGGACCCGAACTTTTCTCCACTCACTAAAATTGATTCAAGATAATTAAAAGATCTAAATCTAAGGTGTGATACAATAAAAGTCCTTGAAGAACCTGTGGGGAAAACACTTGAAGTTATCAGATTGGTGAAAGACTTTATGAAGAAGACCTCTGTGGCGATTGCAACAAAAACAAAAATAAACAAATGGGACTTAATTAAATTGAATAGCTTCTGTACATCTAAAGGGACAACAACCATCAGAATGGGAAAAGATATTTGCATATTATAAATTGGACAAAAGCTTAATAACTAGGATCTACAGAGAACTCAAATTAATCAATACGAAAAAAGCCAACAATCACTTATATCAATGGGCAAGAGAGATGAATAGAACCTTCTCTAAAGAAGACAGATGAATGGCTAACAAACATATGAAATAATGCTTATTGTCCCTAATTATCAGAGAAATGCAAATTTAAACCACCCTGAGATATCATCTAACCCCAGTGAGAATGGCCCACATCACAAAATCTCAAAGCTGCCAATGCTGGTATGGATATCGAGAGAAAAGAACACTTTTACACTGCTGGTGGGACTGAAAACTAATATAACCTTTTTGGAAGGGAGTATGGAGAATCCTCAAAGAACTCAAACTAGACCTTCTATTTGATCCTACAATCCCATTACAAGACATCCATCCAGAAGAAAAAAATCATTTTATCATAAGGACATTTGCATCAGACTCTTTATCAAAGCTCATTTACAATTGCCAAACTGTGGAAACAACCTAAATGCCAAGCAACCCATGAATGGATTACCAAGCTGTGGTCTATGTATACCATGGAATACTATTCAGCCACTAAAAAAGATAGAGACTTTACCATGAACCTGGATGGAGTTGAAACACATTGTTCTTAGTAAAGCATCACAAGAATGGAGAAGTAAGAACCCAATGTATTCAATTCTGATATGAGGACAATTAATGACCTAGTACATGGTAGGGGGTGGGGGGATGGTGTATCAGAGAGAGGGAAGGAAGGAAGGTGTTGGAATTCATGGTGTGTGATACACCTCTTGGAGGTGGGACATAATTATAAGAGGTGGGACATAATTACCTAACAAGTATAATCAGTGTAACCTGGTTCTCTGTACTCTCAATGAATCCCCAACAATAAAAATAAAGAAAATCATTGATGTAACCTAATTGTGTGAACCTTCATATTAAACTAAAATTTAAAAAAAAAATTTAAAAAGAGACAAGATGATAGAAAAAGAGGTTGGAGTGATGTGTCCACAAGCCAAGAAATGAAAGCAATCTGAAAGCTGGAAAAGGTAAGGAAATAGATTCTCTTCTAGAGTCTTCAAAAGGAATGCAACCCTGCAGATTCATTTTGGAATTCTGATTTCCATAATTGTTAAGATAATAAATGTCAATTGTTCTAAGCCATTAACCTGTAGCTATTGTTACAGCAGCAATATGAAAATTTGAGTTTGACATACCTAAACAACATCCCAGTACAGCAGCAGTTGCGACCCACAGGAACTGTATTAAAGGGTTGTGGCATTAGGAAGGTTGAGAACTACTGCAGTAGAGGAATCCTGAACACTTCTGGAAATATATTTACAGTTTTAGGAGGGAGGTTGAAGCTAGAGCTATGGATTTGTGAGTGATCAGCAAACATTTCTTTTTAAAATTCTTTCTCTTGCAATCCAAAAACTTTTAACATGTGTGAACAGTCAGCACTATGAATATAACCCGTAGACTCATGATCTCTTCTTAGAGCTATTGAATGTGCTAGCATACAGAATTGACATTGATTCTTTTTTTTCTTTCAGAATATTAAGAGGTACACGTGTTTTGTTTACCTACATTTTTTTTGTACAGATTAAGTCAAAGATATAAATGTGCCCTTCAACCAGATAGTGTGCCCTGTACCCAGTACAGGTGAATTTACCCATCCCCTGCTTCTCCCCTCCCCCAAGCTTGATTTGCATTGAGATTGACTTTCAAACGTACACTCAAGAGTTAATTGATTAGTTTCAATTTGATATTGAGTACATGTGTTTTTTATTCCTCCATTCTTGTGAAATTTTAACCTAGAAGGATGGTTTCCATTTCCATCCAGGTGATTACAAAAGATACTAGGTTGCCATTTGTGTGTGTATATGTGTGTGTGTGTGTGTGGCTGAGTAGTACTTCATGGCATGCATATACCACATTTTATTAATCCATTCTGTATCGGTGGGCACTTGGGTTGTTTCCATGTCTTTCTGATTGTGAACTGTGATGCTATAAACATTTGAGTGTCCTTTTTGTAAAATGACCTTTTTTTCCCTTTGGGTATATACCTAGCATGGTATTGCCAGATCAAATGGTAGGTATACTTTCAGTTCTTTGAGGTATCTCCATACAACTTACCACAGAAGTTATACTTGTTTTCAGTCACATCAACAGTGTATAAGTGTTTCTTTCTCTCTGCATCCATGCCAGCACTTGATGCTTTTAGGAACTTTTTTGATAAGCGCCATTCGTACAGGAGTTAGGTTATATGTCATTGTGGTTTGATTTGTGTTTCCCTAATGATTAGAGATGCTGAGCATTCTTTTAATGTGTTTGCCAACCATTAGACTATCTTTCTTTGAAAAGGAAACCTAAGGCATGAAATTATAAAAATTCCAGAAGAAAATGTTAGTGTCTTTTGCCCACTTTTTACTGACGTTGTTTGTTTGTTTTGTTTGTTTCTTTCCTTGCTGATTTGCTTGAGTTCCTTGTAAATTCTGATTATTAACCCGTTATAAAATGTATCGCTTGCAAATACAAGTATTTTACCGGGGGTGCATTAATGTCTGTGAATTGTAAGATATATGGATCCTGTTTCAGTCTTTTACACGTGGCTATCCAGTTTTCCTAGCACCAATTATTGAATACAAATTCTTTTTCCCCAGTGTATGTTTTTATATGCTTTGTTAAGAATTAGACAGAAATATATAGATAGTTTCATTTCTGAATTCTCTGTTCTGATCCACACATCTATGTCTCTGTTCTTGTACCAGTGCCATGCTGTTCTGATTACTATATCCTTATAGTATAGCTTGAAGTCTGGTAAGGTTATCTGCCCACTTTGTTCTTATTAAACAAGGCTACATTGGCTATATGGGTGGAGTGATTTTTCAGAATTATTAGTTATAGCCAGTATATGTAGTGTATGCTATATTTGGTATAAGAAATGAGGAAGTGGAAATATAAGCATACATAATTATGGAACTCTTTCTGAAATGGCCATCAGAGCTGTTATCATATGAGGTCTGACAAGTAAGACTGTGAACTCATTCTAGAAAAAGTGCTACATAGTAATTGCTGAATACCATTACAGTCCCCTTCAACGTACTCTCCTTGGGAAGCTATGCACTGATGCAGGAGACCATTTGAGACCATTAAGAAAATTTGGATATGGATTGTGTATTAGTTGACACCAAAGAATTATGGTTAATTTTATTGAGAATGATAATATGTTGTATTTACTTAAGAAAATGTTCATAATTTTTAGAGATGCAAATTAAAATATTTAGAGGTAAAAATAACATTATATCTGAGATTTATTATAAAGTACTTTTTTTTTTTGCAGTTTTTGGCCAGGGCTGGGTTTGAACCTACCACCTCCGACATATGGGGCTGGCGCCCTACTCCTTTGAGCCACAGGCACCACCCTGGTTATAAAAAACTTTATCCAAGGCAAAAACAAACAAACAAAAAATGATTAGATACAGTGAATATGGCAAAATCTTGGCAACCATTTAATCTAGGTAAAGGGAGTATGGGGATTTATTGTATTATTCTAACCACTCCATGTATTTTTGAATTTTTCATTATAGACCCTTTTAAAGTATTCAATTCCCCACAGAAAAATAAGCCAAAGCAATATTTGTTAGGGCTTTGATTACGATATTAAGTCAGATGGGGTCTAACATGGTCACAAAAGACAAGGTTCCCTACTATTTAAGTACTATGTATAAACCATGTGGCAGTTTATGTAAAATTATATGAAACAATTTTTTGAGTAACCTGTAGAATAATGTCCTTTTGATAAAATTATTTATATTCACTCACCTACTTATTTAGCTATCTATCCATACACAATGAGATTTTGATGACTTTCTAGTGTTCATTTAATGCTAATTATGAAAATTTCTGAGTGCAATATTTGGGGTGATTTTTTACTTGCTTTTCAAATTCTGTATCATGACCATAATGATAGTCATTATTTTGTAAATTACTGGCCATGAGCCACTAAAATGATTTTGTAATTCACTAATGGATCACAAACCACAATTTGAAAAATATTGCCTTAGAGTACTCAAATATGTCATATTCAATTCCTAAAATGATGAATTGAATAATCTAATTGAAAAGATGAATACTTAATTTGAGATGCACATTATAAGAGATAAGTGATTTAGGTTTAAATGAATATTCCAAATTAGTGTTACAAAACATTAGGGAAAGGAAAAAGTCACTGTAAACAAGAGGTCAGTGATTGCCTAATGGTGTAGCAGAATCAAGGAATATGAGTGATATAAACATAAGCAAAAAGGAATAGAGAATAACATTTCTGATAAGGTTATGAAGGGAAACTTCATGAGCGCAGACATGGAAAACGTAAGTGATGTGCATTTGGATAATGATATAAATCTGTTTGGCTGGAAGTCATGAAAAAGATAACAAAGGAATGATCTTTTTATCATAAAATATTTTGAAATACTATTAGATTTATCAGTTTCCTCCAGTATGATTGAATTAAAATTTTCTTTCCTCCTCAAACCCTAACAACAATAATGATAACCTTCTACTACCTTTTCTAGAATACATTTCTGATCAAAAGAAAAGATCATTTCATCATATATGAAGGGCTTGGGAGCTTTTTCCTTATTGGCTTCCTGAGAAGTTCAGATACATTGCTCTTCTACAATCTCATATCTTTCTTAACAGAAAGTTTAAAGATTACTGTACCTTTTGCAGACTACTCACAAACTGACTTGATTCATGATAGCACTTTTTAATAACCTTTATCCTACAAAGATGACTCTGTGGCCCCAGTGGAAACACTAGAGGCCTAAAGATTTATTTCTAACAGTAATAGCACAGCTGGAATTTTTTTTTTGTTCAGGGATGCAACACACACAATAGAAAAATAATCTATTTCTTTGAACCCTCACTGACTTCCTGAAAGAAGCCAATATGACTATGATATAAATATGGCAAATTTAACAGTTGTGGGTTTCAAGTAAGTATAAATAAAGATAATCTTTTTTTTTTTTCTTAAGTATTCTGGGCCAGGCACAGTGGCTCAGACCTATAATCCTAGCACTCTGTGAGGCTGAGGCAGGAGGATCCCTTGAGCTCAGGAGTTCCAGACCAGCCTGAGCAGAAGGTAGACCAGACCCAGTCTCTACCAAAAGTAGAAAAATTAGCCACTTACTAGCAGAACCCTGTAGTTACAGCTACTCAAGAGCGTGAGGCAGGAGGATCACTTGAGCCTAAGAGTTTGAGGCTGCTGTCAACTAGGCTGATGACATGGCACTCCAGCCTGGGCAAAAGAGTGAAACTCTGTCTCAAAAAAAAAGTAATCTGGGCAGCGCCTGTGCTCAGTGGGTAGGGCGCTGGCCCCATATACTGAGAGTGGCGGATTCAAACCCAGCCCTAGCCAAACTGCAACAAAAAAATAGCCGGGCATTGTGGCAGGTGCCTGTGGTCCCAGCTACTCTGGAGGCTGAGGTAAGAGAATCGCCTAAGCCAGGGAGTTGGAGGTTGCTGTGAGCTGTGTGATGCCACAGCACTGTACTGAGGGCGACTAAGACTCTGTCTCTATTTAAAAAAAAAAAAAAAGCCAGGCATTGTGGTGGGTGCCTGTGGTCCCAGCTACTCTGGAGGCTGAGGCCAGATAATCACCTAAGCCCAGGAGTCGGAGGTTGCTGTGATCTGTGTGATGCTACCGCACTCTACCGAAGGTGATAAAGTGAGACTTTGTCTCTACAAAAAAAAAAAAAAGCAATCTACCCTTTTCTTCTCCGTTAATTGAATTAAACACTCCTGCCTTACAAATTTAGATTCTAGAAAGAATTTCATAATGCCCTACAGTAGTATTCACTGGTCAATTATTTACTTATAGATATCTTTTAAACTTAGAAGATACAATATCTTCTTCAAAATATGGAAATGTCAAAGATGTTAAAGAAAATAATTAAAATAATACATAAGCAGAGCTACTGTACATATTTTAAGATAAATTTTCTATATAAAACTAAAAAAGTAAAATTCTTCTCCCATATAATATTTCATGAATTAAATGAATAAGATACTCTGATGATGGAGGCAGACAACCAATTTAATACTGGAAAGAAAATAATCAACAGCAGCCAAAATTTTTAGCTTGGTGATTTAAACAAGGAATAATAAAAAGAAAAATAATCAATAGGAATAAACCCACAGAAATAAAATTTTGATGGAACTACACAACAAAAGAGAAATATAATTTACCCTGACTAGGCTCAGCGCCTGAAGCTTAACAGCTAAGATGCCAGTCACATACACAGGAGTTGGTGGGTTCAAGCCCAGCCCAGGCCTACGAAACAACGACAACTACAACCAAAAAATAGCTGGGCGTTGTGACAGGTGCCTGTAGTCCCAGCTACTTGGGAGACTGAGGCAAGAGAATAGCTTAAGCCCAAGAGTTTGAGGTTGCTGTGAGTTGTGACACCACGGAACTCTACAGAGGGTGACATAGTGAGACTCTGTCTCAAAATAATAATAACAATAAATGAAAATAAATTAAAAAATAATAATAATTTACCCTGAATAAAATATTTTTTCTCATTATATTTTCTTCCTACTTTTCCATTGATTAAGCACTTCAACTCACTTGCTATTGTAGAGCAGAATAAATCAGATTCATTTTCATGTTGACAGTGGTAAGACTATCTCCTCTTTCTTATAATAAAATATTAGGAAAAAAGTAATTTCTTTTTAATTTTTTTTATTATTATTAAATCATAATTGTGTACATTGGAGCAATCATGGGGTACAATGTGCTGACTTCATATACAATCTGAAATAGTTTCATTGAACTATTTAACATAGCCTTCATGGCCTTTTAATCACTATATGAAGACATTTATATTCTGCATTTAGTAATTTTCATTTGTACCCTTCTAAGATGCACTGTAAGTGTGATCCCACCAATCACCCTTCCTCCACCCATCCTCCCCCCTCCCCAGAAGTAATTATTTAAAACTCTTATTCAAATATTTTGTGTATCGAGCCAATGAAACCTTTTAAAATTGTACAAAATGTTTTCAACTCATGAAGACTATCTGTATAAAAAAAGATAGTACTTTAGAAGCATTTTAAGACCTAGACGCGGCTTAGCACCTGTAGCTCAAGCAGCTAGAGCACGAGCCACATACACCAGAGGTGGTAGGTTCGAGCTCAGCCCGGGCCTGCCAAACAGCAATGATAACTACAGCCAAAAAAATAGCCAGGTGTTGTAGTGGGTAGTCAGTCCCACCTACTTGGGAGGTTGAGGCAGGAGAATCAGCCCTCTTAAGAGATTAAGCCCCAAAGAGTTTGAGGTTGCTGTGAGCTGTGATGCCATGGCACTTTATGGAAGGCAACATAGTGAGACTCTGTCTCAAAAAAAGAGAAAGAAAAAAGTCATAGTCCCATTAGGTCATTTAAAAAAAAGTTATATGTGACAGTTTGTTGATTTACTATCTTGTTAAGTTTTTTTGTAATGTGATTTTCTTAGTTTAGAAAGAAGAAAGAAAAAACTGATGCCTTACTCTCCTAAACATGATAAATATGGAAAAGAGCACATAAATACTAATTCATGCGATAATGTTGCACATTATGCTTTCCCCAGAAGTATTTACGGACATACATTATCTCATCTGTAGTTCACAATCACATTTAAAACATGGAGAAGAGTGACTGGCACAGGCTATAGTTAATAATGTTATTTGTCATTTTCCAGCAGTGCCTCAAGCTCCGTCTGTCTCCCTACCCACTCTCCCATACCTGTACTTTCTTTCTTTCTTTTTTTCAGTTTTTGGCCGGGGCTGGGTTTGAACCCACCACCTCCAGTATATGGGGCCGGCGCCCTACTCCTTGAGCCACAGGCACCGCCCCCATACCTGCACTTTCTCACCTAATTAGGCATCAGCCTGCAGTCTGAGACTGGGAGACGTCAGTGGCTCCACCCGCCCCCTCGTCCTCTGTTTCTCTCTCTCTCTCTCTCTACATAACCTCCATCATCTCTACATGCAAGGGGTGTTGGCTCAGGTGCTCATAATTTTTTGCCATAACTATCACAATTATCTCTCTTTTAATCTAGAAGAATCTCCACCCATGACCCCCTTAACAGTTCAGTTGCTGTACCGGTGGGGGACGTAATCCGGTCTTGTTGGTTGCCAAACTGATCCTAAATTGCGGGATAAGACCCAAAGTCTCTCAGCTCAGCTTCTTCCTTGCCGCTCCTCACCAACCTAATCACATCCTCCCTCCATTCACTCTCTTCATTCCCAATCTCACGTAGTTCTCGGAATGTGCTGTGTTGGGTTAAAGTGCACAGATCGTTTCATCTGAGAAGAACACTCCTCCTTCCTCAGCCCGGGTGACTTCTGCTATCTTTCCAGACTTGGTCCGGGCACAGTTCCCCTGTGCTGATTATCCTAATGAGCTTGTCTCCGTAGCTGCCCCTCCCACGGTCTGCGGCCGTCCTGCCCGGGCTTACTTCCACCCTGGCCATCCTCCACTTGCACCGTGATTCACTTATTAAATATGTATTGAATGTTGAACTCCCAAGATCCAAGACATAGCCATGCTCTTAATTTGCTTGCCCGCCAGTGAGGGAGAAAACGAAAGAGATGATGACCCTAAGTGTTCCATTAAAAGCAGGCCCTTTGCTGATACAAAGACCTTTTCTTGCCTCCAAGGCTGTAGTTAATAATATTATTTGTTATTCTCCAGCAGTGCCTCCATTTGAAACATTCACTTTTATTTCTTCCTCCTGGGCCAGCAAAATGTTTTACAAAGGCGCCCCCCAACTCTGGACAGGGTGAACCAGGTTTGGAATAAGGGAGTTAAACAACGGATTTTTGAGTTCTCGTCCTTGCCTGCTGTGTATCTGGCTTATGGCTCTGAACCTGGAAGGCGTCCTGACTGCTCTGGGCTCATTTTTAGTTTATTTTATGATCCAGTGACTGGGTCTTCTTTTTTGCCTTTCTTGCTTCTTGGCTACCTTCTTTCTTTCTTTCCTTCTATCTGTCAACAAATATTAATTGAGGCCACACCAGATACCATGCACTCTATCTGTTGCTGTGGAAGAGTTGCTGGGGAACAAGACAGATAGGGTTGTGGTTTCACTGGTGCTTTAAGAATCTATCAAGGGATAAATATAAAATCAGCCATACCATCATTAATTGTTTAATTATAATACTGGAAAGGAGGGAAAAAGGGAAAAGTGACCTTGCTAATGAGGTTCTTATATATTTAAAGCAAAGGGCAGCATTTGGAGGAGATGGAGCTTCTGGTCCAGTGTTTTTTCAACCTTTTTTTTAAATCTCAGGGCACATGTGAACCTATAGTTAAACTTCTGTGGCATACTTAAATTATGTTGATCAAAAAAAAAAGAGTAACAAAAGGAATATACTTACTGTGCTTTGAACTTCTTTTGGAAATAATTCAATTAATGATCTTTAAACCTTTTCATGGTAAATCTAAGCCCCTCTCACAGCACGCGGGTTGAAAATCACTGGTCTATTCTCTGGGAGCTGTTACCATCAGGTGTGTCCTGGTTACAGAAATGTTCTGATCTACGTTTCCTGAAACACAGTTTACCTCCATTTTCTGAACAGTCTTGGAAATAAAGCAATCTGATGAGACCACGTGATTGAGACTCAGCTACTGAAGTCCTAGTATTTATCCCCAACACACACACACACACACACACATGAATAAATGCAAAAATAGTTTCAAGAATCTTCACTTTCCATAATACATTAATGTTCTTTTTTTCTTTATTAAGGTATAATGGACAAATGTTGTATATTCAATTTGTATTGTCCCTCAGTATACTCAGGAAATTGGTTTCAAGACCCCTGAGGATACCAAACTTGGTGCCTGCTCAGGTCATTTTCCATATCTGTGGGTTTCCAATCCCTCAAATACGGTATTTCCCATTAGTGTTTTGCTGTGGATGTGCATACCGAAGACCAACTGTATTTATTAAAAAAAGATCCATGTATAAGTGGACTCTCCAAGTTCAAAGGCTGCTCAAGGGTCTGCTGTACTCATGGTGCACCGCATGTTTCGACACATACTGTGAATTGCATCTAAACATACGCGTACATTGTGAAATGATCACCACAATCAACCTAACTGACATACCTAGTACCTCACATAGTTCTCACTATTAGCTGTGTGTGTTTGTTGAGAATATTTAAGATCTACTCCCGTAGCTATTTTCAAATGTATAATACGTGATCGTTAACTAGAGTCTCCATGCTGTACAAAAGATCTCCCGAGTTTATTCATCCTCAGTGAAACTTTGTCCATTTTGACCAAGGCATCCCCATTTCTCCCTGCCCGAGCTCCTGGCAACCACCATTCCACTCTGCTTCTATGAAGTCTGACTTTTTAAAGATTCTGCATATAAGTCAGAGTATGTTATATTTGTCTTTCTCTGCCTGGCTTATTTTACTGAGCATAATGTATTCCAGGTTGTCATGACAGGACTTCTTTTTTAAAGCTGAATATTCCATTATATACATATACCATATTTTCTTCATTCATTTGCTGAGAGACGCACAGGTTGATTCTTATGTTAGCTATTGTGAACAGTGCTGCAGTGAACATGAGAGAGTGCAGAGAGTTGATTTAACAACATTAATTCCTGGTTTGCTTTTTTGGTTACACACTGTCGGCATTCTAAGGAGAGGCATCACCTTAACTCCGGTGCTTAGTTTGTTTGGCCGTATTTTGCTTGATAACTAAAAGTAACTATGTGTATTGTAAGTGTACTTTAATATGCATATGAGAGTCATGTAAACTGTTTCTAATTTCTTGAGAGGATGAATACAAAAGGGTTAGGAGGATAAGCTCTGGGGTCAATTTGTCCATCATTGGTTAGATTTTGAATTTCGAATAAGTATTTTAACACTCTGTGTTTCAATTACTTCATGAATGCAATGAGATAAAGTTAATAGTATAGGTCTTTTGTGAGGATTAAATGTGTACACAAAGCACCATTGGACCTGGCAGAGAGAATGTGTTCAGTAAATAAATGCTAAGTAAATATTCTTAGGGACTCATTTTCTTCCAACAGTAAGAGTTAAATCATTTAGATTATGCATTGAGAAAAGAAGGTGCAATACATTTCATATTAATATCCTAGAATATGGTAGACAGAATAATGGCCATCCAAAGATGTTCACAACCTAATTCCCAGAAGTAAAAAATACATTACCTTTTGTGGTAAAGGGAACTGTGCAGATGTGATTAAGAAGGTCAAAATTAGAAGAATATCCTGGCCCATCCAGCTGGGCCAAATGTTCTATAGTATCAAGGGTCTTTATAAGAGGAAGGCAGATGGTTGAGAGAGAAAAGGAGACCCGACTTCAGGAGCAGAGGTTGGACTGATACTATTGCAGAAGGATCGATGGACCAAGGAATGCAGGTGAACTTCAGAAGCCGGAAAATGCAAGGAAATGGATTTCCCTCTAACCACTTGCCTTTAGCCCAATGCCAATGATTTGGGACATCTAACTAGGAGAAGTGTAAGATAATAAATGTGTATTGTTTTATGCCACTAATTTTGTGGTAATTTATTATAGTGATAAGAAACTAATATACATAGAAAGGCTTGAATGGATTTTATTCTTTCTAGGTAAACAAATTACTAAAATTAAAAAGGAAAAATATAATTCCTTATGTAAATATGTATTGCCTGTAATTTTCAAAAAAAAATTTGAATTAATCTTGGTCTCCACAAGGAACAATTTAGAAATTTTTCTGCTTTAGCTGACTGGTGAGACCTAGATGAAGATATTGTCCCTTCTTCCTTATCGTCCAGCTCTGCATCAGCACAACTGACGAGCACTGGGGAGACTTGCAAAGGGTTCCAAATTTTAAACTGGACATTCTAGCGCAGAAAAATGAAACAATGAAAAGATATATACAGTCACGAAAAACAAGTGAAAATAATTTACAGTGCTAAGATGAGTGTAATATTTTCTAAACACTAAAAAAAAAACAAACTTCTTTCTGCTTTAAGAGTATCATTTCTTGAACTTGATTCTTGATTCTCTCTACTGATTTAATGCTTATTATGTGCAAGGAACAATACTTTCAAGGAGATAATATCTGGAAATAATTATTTATTCTATAAACTGGAGGGCTACAGGGTTTCTTGAAATAGAAAGCTCTCCTAGTGCATTTTTAAATGTTGCAGTTTTATAAATGTCTCTAAATGTTTACACACACAGCTTCTCTGGGCACTACTATATACAAAGTGTTGGTACCTGGGGCAGTTTCCATGTATCAACTGTAGCATGTGCATTTAAAAAGAAGCCATTAACAAGTAGGGTGGTGATGGAAGGCTGAATCTGCTGTGCTGAGATATCACATGCTTCCTCATAATAACTTCTGTCTCATGCATATTGCTTTATACTCATGAAAGAAATTGAAAGGGATGTCTCCAAACCTTAAAAAAGGGGGGGGGAGGGGAAGGTGGGAAAGAAGGGGGGGAGAAAAAAACGTTAATCAATTGGAAACATGTTTTAATCTTTATTTTATTCTGTTTGTCTAAAAAATGAACAGGTAATTTTTTGGTTTTTTTGGAGAGAGAGTGTCACTCTTGGGCTTAAGCAATTCTCTTACCTCAGCCTCCCAAGTAGCTGGGACTACAGGTGCCCACCACAACCCCCAACTATGTTTGTTTTTGTTGCAGTTGCCATTGTGATTTAGCTGGCCTGGGCTGGGTTGGAACCCGCCAGCCTCGGTGCATGTGGCTGGTGCCATAACCACTGTGCTACTGGTGCAGAGCCTAAACAGGTAACCTTTTAAAACTTAAAAAAAAAAAAAAAAGGATATATTACACTGTAGCTTCAGGAGACACATTTTTTAAGAAGAGGTATATGCATATCTGGAAAATGTTAGTCTTCTCTAGTTCTTCAATAATTCTATGCATAAGACATACTTCCTTGGCCTGTGGTGACACCCACCAATTGCACAATGGCTGCAGGTTTCCAAAGGCAGGGACTTGTCAGTGCTGGGTATGGATTGCGTGGCACATGCCAGGTCAGACGTGGACATTTCCTCTGTTTTCCTGTTCCCAAAAGCCAGTCATTTGAGGGTGAAAACCTTCAAACCTGGCACATTTGATTTTCCATCTTAGTACAGATGTTCATGCTTTTTTTCCAATACCTCTGTAGGTGATAGAAAGTAAGCTGCCTTCTTGCTCAGAGAAGACTATAGTCAGTATGTTCACAGTGCTTTTCTTCATAAAGAAAGGCATGTATCAGCGTAGGGCACTGTTTGGAAAACCTGATGGCTGGTCTTAGAATCAGTACCTACTAAGTTTTAAGCCATGGTCAGAGACTAAAGAAGAATGTGGGTGCCAGGCCTGGGTCCATTTGTGGGTTCATACACAGTGAATCTAATTAGAATTTTTTCCACTTTCAACTCATCTCTCAAATGGGATTTTTGGGTAAATATTTAAACTTCCTGATACAAAAGTTAAATGCAAACATCAAGGTATAAAGGATTATTTTCTTCTTATACATTTAATATTTATTAATATTATGGTAGCATTGTGAAGTGGGAAAATGGGAATAAGGGATATATTAATTTTCCATTGCTCCATGACAAAGTACTGCAAATTTAACACTTTGCAATAACATTCTTATAGTAGCTCATAGTTGGATAAGTCTGAAATCTAGTACCTTGTGACTGGTTCTGTCCTCACCATATCAAAAAAAGCCAAAATCAATTGTCAGTTGCCCAGGTATTTACCTAAAAACTTTAAGATTCTCTCCCAGTTTACTGGTGTTGTTGGTAAAATCTAGTTCCTTGCAGTTGCATGACTGAGATCCTGGCGTTCTTTCTGGCCACTGACAGGAAATCACTTTCAGCAACTACAGGATCTACTGAGATCCTCTTCCCGTGGCCCTGTTCATTTACAAGCCAGCAACAGCACATCGAATCCTTTTCTTCAAATCTGTGGTATCTCCTTTTACTACTACATGGCTAAAAACCTCTGCTCTTAAAAGGCTCGTGAGATTAGGTAGGTTCATCTGGATAATCTTCTTAATTCAACTGATTAGTAATAACCTTAATTACACCTGCAAAATCCCTGCGGTTCGGTAACACAAGATAATCCTGGAAGTAATAGTCGGGGTGGAAATCATTAGCGCCATGTTAGAATCCTGCCTACCACACTGAGTGCTCATTGAATGAAACCTTCCTGGCTTTTACCACCTTTTATTATTGAGGGGCTATTGTACAACCATGTCAATTCTAGAAAATTGGCAATCATGCAGGTAAGTCTTATTCATAGAAATGCAGGTGAAATGTATCTGGTAGAATGCAGGTGATTGTGCCCCGTGGATAGACTACTTTTGCATTTATTTGCAAACTCATTTCAGCATTCCCTATATAAAGTATGGTTCTTTACATCCTCCTTTGAATCCATGGTATCATCTTACTGGTTCCCTCAATAAATAATGAATGAAATAAAAGGTTTGCGTGTCCATTTTATATTAGTATGAGTTATGATTTTACTTTCTAAAAAATCGATCCTTTAGCAACATTATATGTTAGTCAAACTAGTGGTTCATTAGCACACAAACATAAGGTCTTAGCAATCTTACAAAAGGTCATATGAGGCTTGCTCTTTTGAAAAATCTAGAAATGAATGCTAGAGTTAAGTGAAAAGATGCTGTTGTTTCCGGTGAAGTTTTATGCTAATGTCTTATAGAGGATACGGAAAGCCCATGAGTCTCAATTTCAACGACTAAGTAAGCTTTTCTATTCTTTGTAAGAAAAGTATATTTTGAGTATATATATTTAGAAATATTAACATAAGAAAATGACCTTCTTGAGCTTTCCTAAATGAAGGAATGCCATGAACAGGTAGGCTTACTGAGACTCCAGAAAGGTGTAAACATTGATTTTGATATGCTTATGTTGGTGAGCACATGAATGAGCCTTTTTTTGAAACTGCTTTGTTGTTATAGTCAGTTTTATAATTTACAGCCAATATTTAACATTGTCACAAAATTTTAATTGTGTTTGACTTGGTAATTATGATACAAACACTGGTGTTTACTATCAACTCTATCATTAAGTAGTGTCTTCAGAGTACTTGGTGTGAACCAGGTAATGAGTACATACATAGATGCAGACTATAAAACAGATATGAATAATTTTTTGTGAAGAATGGACCTGGATATTTTTGAAGATACACAGATCTTTTAGGCAACTGTCATGCCAATTCTGATAGTCTCAACTTGTTGAATTCAAGTTTTACATCAATTGTTTTGCTCAATTCATTTCTGGATATCACAGATTATGATGAATTATAATGACAAAACATAGAAAAGGTTTTTTTGTGTTTGAATAGTCAACGATGCCCAAAGCCAGTATTTGTTTTCTAAATATAATCTCCAATTGGGTAGGTGAAATTATTAGAAATTCTCTTTATAAACACATAACTATGGAAGATGAGATTATTAAAAATTCTCTTTCTACATAGAAGGTGTAACTGTGGAAGGAAGAGAAAGAAGAGATAGTAAAATTTGCTTACTCTTGTTTCTAACTTTATATTCTGTGATTAAATGCAGGCAGCACTATACTACCAGATGTTTTCTGGAAAATGTTTTTTTAAAAATGTTTTAAATTAGAGTTGATGAAAAGTAGCTCATTCAGGAACAGTACCTTAGTTAAACACTTTGTGATCCTTGGAAGAAAAGCATAAGGCGATACTTGGCCTTCATTCTTACTGAGAAAAATAATTCTCATAGGAGACATCCTACCATGACTCATTTACAGTTCTGTGTCTGTGAGAAAGGAAGAACAAGCTGACGCAGAAATCAGGGCTAAATGGGTAAAATAAATTTATGTTATAGACTTGTGTGATGTTTCCTTTAGTATGATGAATAATCTGTCATTTCTACATTCAGTGAGTAACAAGTTCACCCTTAACCCTTCTCACCAGATTGTTTTGTTAAAGGCATTTGGCAAACTAAGATCAGGCTGTTGTGTCAAACTCAGGAAGTACAAAGTACTTCTTTTAGACTTTATAAGTAGAATACTTCCTTTTAAGTAAATTGTATACATTGTGTTTGTTTTATTTGTATCACTATAAAACAAATTCTTGAGAGAGTCTCACTTTTATAAGTGAAGTAGTATGATGCAGGAAATATTTAGAAATACATTTAAGGAACAAATAAAGTCAATGAATACATTCCAAAAAATCAATGGCCACTGGCTGGAAATTTTCTTTTTTTCCAAGTATGATCTAAAGCTGCGGTAAGATAGACTTGATGTATAAATATTACACCTTCCCAGGATCATTTTCCAATGCCTTTGAACAGCGGGGCTCTCTCACGGCCACGTTGAGCTGTACTTTGAATTTCTTGCTTTGATGCATTCCTGATTTTATTGCTGCTTAAAGGCAAAGTTTGGGTTTTATTTATTTTAAAAGCATTAGAGAAATATTTGCAGAATGACTGGATTTATAATAAAGGCTTCTAACAAACAGATCTGTTAATAAACCAAGAGAACAGCAGCACCCTTATGGGTTTTGCAAGAAAACTGATAGAATTACTTACTCAATGACTCTTAAACATGAAATATTTTTTGAAGCTTTTGGAAAGTTTTAGGGGTTTTTCACACAAGGACAATCAGGTTTTAAGTCCAGGTCACTGTTCTGTTCGATTGAAATAGATGCAACATTAGAAACTTGTTTACATGTATGTTACCACATGAAAGCCAAAAAGATACAGGCTGGAGATTATAGGGCCAAAATAAACAATTAAAATGGGAAGAATTCGCGGTATGCACACGTGACCTATATTATGATGGCAATTGATGGACCAGGTTTTAAAAATACATTGATATCAGGACCTAACTCACTTGGAGAGCTTTCTCGTGGCCAGTCCGGACTTCACATCACTTTTTAAGTCCTCTCTGACCTACAAAGTATCAAGTTAGGTTTTCTCCAGCAGTCTTTTTCTGAGTAATTAAGCTTACCTTGATTTCTTCTCACCCATGAACTCTCAGTATGATCTATGGTGTTCACTGTTTTATACACTACGTTGGATTAGTTTCAAAGTGCATGCCTGCATGTGTGTGCTGTTTCTGTGTACATACAGATGTTGGCCCCCCACCCCCACCCCCCCACCCCCCACCCCGAGCAAGAGTTTGCTTTTTCCATTGCAGAGAGCATGGCCATGGGCTTCTGTGTTTCCCACGGTGCCTCGGGCAGAACATGCCATTAAGCATGAAATGGCTCCACTGTAAAACTCTAGGCCTCCAAGGCCAAAGGGGTTTTTACCGGGAGCACAGGAAGTATCCTAGAGTCCATGTTTTCGCCTACTGGGGGATACATTTTCAACTTGGACCCAAGCTGGAATTTATTTTCCCAGCCAAAAGTCAGTAGAATATACACCCCCTCCTTGCAACTGTTATGGCTCTGGCAGGACACAGAAAAACCAGACAAAGAGCACTCAGAGAAGACAGAAAGTTGCTGGGCTGCTCAAATAGAGCCAGAAGCCAGTCCCTGTGTAATAAATACAAGCAGTAGCCATTTAGCCGACAGCAAGAGGTGAAATAGCCTGCATGTTTAACAATGTACAGTTAAAAAGCCTCAACATTAAACAACTACAGATATAAACTAAGATTTTTCTACTATTGGTAACATGGGGTTTGATACAGAGAAGTAATTATCCCAGTATAGAAGAGCCAGGGGTATAAAGAAGGGGGGGGCGTATGCCAAATTGATGACAGATGAAGAAAATTAACCTGGGCCACACCTGATCAGAGACACTTCACTGGTCTTGCTGAGTCCATAACATAGAGTTGAAAAAGAATTTTCAGATTTTCCTCAAAGTCATTTTAATTTGTTACATAAACTAAATTATAACTTTATATCTAAATTTGTCACCCCTTGTATTAGCTTATCTACCACCTTCCTGTTACAATTGAGTATATTAGATTCTTGCTTCTCTTTTGTGGTAATGCCTTACTAAGAAGAATGTGATCCAACTCCATCCAACTTAATACAAAAGAGATAAAGTCTCCATCTTTCTTAATGGCTGACTAGTATACATTCCATGGTATACATTTGCACTAGACTGTTTATTGCAGCTCAGTTTACCGTTGCCAAAATGTGGAAACAACCTAAATGCCCACCAACCCAGGAATGAATTAACAAGCTGTGTTATATGTATACCATAGAAAGCTTACTCGTACAGGATACAATACACACCAACATTTGGCTGGCAAACAAAAACCCATTGATTTATTTAACAACCACAAATACCGTGAGTATAGATAGGAATTCTTCTTTTGAGTTCGTCTCTGAAATAAAATAGGATAAAGCTAACCAATAATCTGTATATATTTAAAAGGAAAAGGCAGGGTGAGGTTGGATGGCTTGATAACCTTACAACTGAAAGAGACAAACAGCTAGCTGTTAATAAGCCTTGCAGGGTGACATTTACCTTGGTCAGTTTACGTAGGCTCAGAGTTTGACATCCCAGCCAAAATAATCTTGTCTGTCACCCAGAGTTTCTGAGGGTCAGGGAGGCTAACTTGCATATTCTAAAGGCAAATAAGCCTGACAAATGCCAATATTGTTAATTTACTACGTTATGACTTAGAGTTCTTAGTGGCAAGTGATAAAAATCCCAATGTCAAGCTTGCTTATAAGCACAGAGGGAATTTAGAGATTCAAATAACCAAAACAGTTTGGAATTTTGGCTGGGTTGAGGTGAAGTTTCAAACAACATCTGATTCTCTTTCAAACAATTACCTGATTCTCCATATTGGACTGACCCTCCCTTCCCCACCCCACACACACATTGGATTGATTTGTGGACATGATTTATTTATTTATTTATTTATTTATTTATTTATTTATTTATTTATTTATTTTGAGACAAGAGTCTCACTTGGTCACCCATGGTACAGTGCCGTGGCTTCACAGCTCACAGCAACCTCAAACTCTTGGGTTTAAGCGATTCTCTTGCCTCAGCCTCCCAAGTAGCTGGGATTACAGGCATCTGCCACAACACCCGGCTATTTTTTTGTTTCAGTTGTCATGGTTGTTTAACTGGCCCAGACTGGTGTATGTGACCAGTGCTGTAACCACTGTGCTATGGGTCCTGAGCCATGATCTTTTTTCTTAATTAAAAATTTAACCTCTGCAACTCCAGACGTCATACCCAGTGGAGAAAGAAGAGTGTCTCTTTCACTACCACCCTGAATCTTATTGTCATCGACCCTACAGAGTCATGCCCATCTACAAACCAATGACCAGCCAGGGAGATGGGGTGTCTTGACTCGTGTCAGCCAGTTCTGAGGCTGCAGGGAAAGTCAACCTCACTTTGATAGTGTGGGCAGAGTGAAGAGATTGATCACTCCTCAAAGGAAAAACCATGTTATTACAAAGTAAGAAAGATGCTGAGGAGTGGTGTGGGGAAGAGGAATCCCTTAGGATTATAAGTAACTGAAGAAGATATTCGCTTCAGCCTCATTAGTATGTTATTTTCCCCTATGCAAGCCCAAAGTAGGGGAACAAGCTATCACAACTTTTTTTAGTGGACAGGAGTTAGATCGAAGGAAATCAATTAGGTGATTCAGATATTTTGTAATAGCAACATATTGCCTTTATCTTCACACTGATTGTACATCTGTTAGGTGATCTTGGCATTAGCTTCCCACGGGCCTCACTGCAGGAAGGCTCTTTGATCTTCTACACCAGTTTTATAATGAAAATTCCAGCTGGTCAGACAAACTCAATTTTAAATATGAGGCAGTCAGTTTCCAACAGATTAATTTTAGGATTCTAGTACAGCATTCTCATGTTTGTGTGTTTAGACTTCAGTGGATGCTACTGATGGCACATTTCCTAACCTAGCACTCAATTACTGGTCTTTCTCTTCCATTTTCTTGAAAATAATAATAATCCATTTACTAAGTATGCAACCTTAGGCAAATCATTTAACCTCTCTGAGGCTCAGATTTATTAATTGCAATGAGATTATATAATTCCATGCATTCTTTTCATATTCTCTATAACACTTTCTCAATAAAGGGGGTCACTGAGTACTCTCTTATTTTACAGATTATATATATATATGTTCGTATTGTACTTTTGCTGAGTTAGCAGGTAGTATTAAATAAATCCTAAATCTCAGTGTCTTAGAAAAGCAAATTAATTTCTCATTTATGATGCATGTCTGCTAGGTATTATCTTCATTCTAGAACATGGCTGGAGGGATAGCCTCTACTGAGGGAATGACAGTTTGCCTACAGAGGGAAGGATAATGCTGGACAAATGGCCAGCATTTCAGCTCCCATTCCTTTGACCAAAGCAAGTCATATGTCAAGGCAAGTATCTCTGAGAAGGTCAAAAACGTGGCAAAGGACTGGGATAGGTAATCCTTTCACAGGGACAAGTGGGGAGGACGTACCCTGCCAGATTATCTTGTTCTCTCTGTCCAAGTATATTTAAAAATTATGTTTCCACGTATTCTTTTATATCACTTATATGAAATAATAGGACATCAAAAGTACATAATACTATTTGAGAGTGCTATAATTATAGTAGACCCAATGAGGTAGCTAAAAATGTGGATCCACTTTCAGAAAAAAATGCCATCAATAAGAAGCCCACTTTTTCACTGCAAACTAATTGTGAGTGTGGTTCTTTGCATGTAGTAGACTCAGGGATTGGGATGAAACCTATGAAGAGGGGAAAAAATGGGAGCTCTGGGGTTAAGATGTTCCCATTCTCTGACTTCTCCCGATTATCTTTCCAAATTCTGAACTTGGGTAGTACAAATGATGAACCTTCAACAAACCAAATATCAAACATTCACCATGTGAATAACTGTTGCAGGATGTTGTGGATTTAACACAAGTAAACATTATATGAAAATGCATTATTAATGTGACCTGGGGGCTGTTTTTCCTCTGAAGTGTTGCTGTGATGTCCAAGTTGGTCTAATGGAATAATTCTTAAAATCTGGTTCTGGAGCCAGGAGAATCGGCACTACCAGGGCATTTGTGAGAATACACATTTGCAGGCCCACCTTTGACCTAGGGAATCAGAAACTCAAGCTAAAGTCCGGCTGTGGTGTCTGAAATGCACCACAGTCATACACCACAGTTTGGAAACCACGGGTCTGAGGAGTATTCAGAAGCCTCCAGGACTTCAAGCCCGTCTGGGTGGGATCTCTGTTTCTCAGTGGCTAATGTACATCCACACCTTTCCTTTTCATCTATAATAACAGAATCTAGGGCCATTTATCAACTTCATCTGCAGCAGTATATCCTACATAGCCTAGTGTTCTAAAACCTCCGCGAGGTCGTTGACATGGATTAGTGTGTGAAATATTTCTATATCACCACATATTTGCTTTCAAAATATGTTTTAGCTCTTTGCCTCAGTATGCCACTTTGACCAATGTTATATGATCTTGAAATAAAAAACCTTGTCTTATTTTAGGGTTCTGCTTTGCCAAAAATATTTATGGCCTTCCCAGCTTTGCCAGGTTAGGGAAAGCTGCAGGGGTTTGCTTTATAGCGAGCCAGCTTGTGTAGGTCAAGAAGGCCCATGGAAAAATCTGAACTGTGCCTCTGTCCCAAACCAAACTCAGGCCATGGTCCAAGGAGAGAGAAATAAACACCCAGGTGAAGAATTGTTCATTTCTTCTGGAATATTCAAACGTTCTTTCCCAAGAAGTCTTAAGATCAGATAAATATGATTAAAAATAAATTTTTAGTAGGAATTGGTGAGTTGAAGTTTGACTTGGACAATACTTTATTTCTAGCCTGTTTGAAATTATTATCAAATCATTTGGGGGCAATAACCTCTTTATAATCTATAGTTTTTTACTTACCTTGGTTCATGTATATGAGCCTACCAAATTACCATTGTTACTTAGATAAATGTATCTTAATATATTTTGGAAGTTTTTACCGATTTATTTTTTAAAAAGGATTTTATCTATTTTAGGCCATGTTATTTTTAAAATTAAAGAATGACTTCTAGATCACAACATTTTATGCTTAGTTTTATTCTTCTTAGAAGTGTTTACAATTTATGCAATTAGATAGATGCCTAAGGTTTTTGCCTAGTTCCTGTAATATTTTGCACAATCTCATCCTTCAGATGAAGGGGTTAACGTGGGGCAGGACATAATAATATGGTGATATATTGATAGTTAATATGGAAGTGGAAGAGGGGCAAAGGATGCCTTTTAAAGTTCATGTTTAACATCTGCTTTTCCCTGGCTTGGCGCCTGTGGCTCAAAGGGCTAAGGTGCCAGCCACGTACACCTGAGCTAGTGGGTTCGAATCCAGCCCAGGCCCGCCAAACAGCAATGACGGCTGCAACCAAAAAATGGCTGGGCGTTGTGGTGGGTGCCTGTAGTCCCAGCTACTTGGGAGGCAGAGGCAGGAGACTCCCTTGAGCCCAGGAATTGGAGGTTGCTGTGAACTGTGATGCCATGGCACTCTATCCAGGGTGACAGCTTGAGGCTCTGTCTCAAAAAAAAAAAAATCTGCTTTTCCCAGAACACATCAGTTAAGGGCACTGATAGATAGGGTGCTACAGTCAGAGAATATGGGTCAAAAGAATGATCCCCCAAAGTAGTGAATTTTCTAACAAATGTCCTGGCTGCTGTGGTGTCTCATGGCTTCTCTATCTGTCTTCCTTAGCTGCCCACCCTTCTGTGCTCATCATGTGACTTTGTTTCCCTCTCTAGGAGTTAGCATCCCCCTTGTGACATCACTCAGATGTCTTCATTTCAGTTTCAATGGTGAGATAGAGTTAAATCCCTTTTTTTCTATTCAGTTCACCTGCCCAAATTCTACCTTCTTTTTCCATAGTGGCACTTTTTATTTTTTTCCATTTAATGTACTGGTTTAGTCTCTAATAGCCTCTTTTTCCAAAAAAATATGGTTTCCTGAGGGCTATTCCAGAAGACAATTGTGTGGCACATTTTGTTTCTTTCTTTCCATCTAACTTCCATTGTGTCCAAGCCCAAAAATAAAAAACAATCTTATCAAGTAGGAGTCCCTTTTCCATCTTGCATAATGCTCAAGAGGTAAAGAGGTCATCCTCTGCCTCAATGCTTAGAAAAAGGTGGCAACTCAATGTATTCTGCTGTTGCCACTTTCATAGGGATGGTTACGTCTTTCAAAAATATAACCCTAACCAACCCTCCTGGAGATAACTAAATTTATAGTCAATTTAGACCCTTCCACTGTGACTCTGAGAACATGGAGAAATAACATTTTTTGTTTTGAAAATACTATGTTTGTAATTTACATAGTTATTATCTAAGCCAGCCCTTCTATATCACAGCCCCCTCTTCTAACACCCATTTCAGGGTCTCCTCACTCTCACACTCAGCTAGCACTTCTGTTGGCCTGAGTCTATCACCCAGAGAAAGGTGATATTAAGTTAGCTGTGGGGTGGAGGGGTCTTGGGCACACCATGGTACCTTTTACGTGACAGTTGGTGCCCAAAGATGCTGTGCCAGGGAGAACAACACAGAAACCTAAATAATAAGTTTCAGACCTGAGACAGGAGGTAAAGTATTTTATTGCAGGAGCCACTGCAGTGGGGAAGAAGCCCAGAACCCCTGGTTGGATAAGGGGATCTGCAGAAATTAAATAGACCGGTGTGTCAAGGAGAGGTCTGGACACGTATGGCGGCATACCATCTCACTCTCTGCCACAAGATGACACGCACAGTCCTTAAAGCACTGTGAAAAGTAAAAGTAAGTAAAATAAAGGTTCAAGTAAAAGCTATTTCAGACCTGCCTATGAGCAGTATTTTGCTTTCCTTTGCAATATTTGGATATCGAGAGCTTCCTTAGACTTAACTTCGGATCTTAGAAGGCTTTGTCCATTGAATGTGATTTGATCAGTACTGAAATAACCCTTTATTCCTTTGTTTTAACATTTCTTTTTTTTTTTGGTCTACTAGATGCTTCTCTCTGTGTTTCATTGGACTATGACCTTCACTCCCACCCTCCACCTTCCCAACACTTACTGATTGACTCCGATAAATCTTACTAAATGGAACTGTCTTCCCTCTGCGAAGGAGCATCTCTAACTCCTAAAGTTGTTCATCTTTTCATTTGCAAATGTCTTTACTTGATAGCAAGTTCTTCCCTCTGTAGCTGAGCCACAAAAGTGTTTACTCTATAATATGGTTGTACATTCATGCACCTGCACAGGGAGGCACAAGGGTTTGTAGGAAGGGGCTGGAGGCGTTTACAGGGAAAGTGAAGGCTGATGACTGAGGCACTGTCACCATCTGCTATAGTCCACTCCTTGGACCAACCATTCAGATCTAGTGCCATGCTCTAAATTCAGCTGCTCTGTTATAGATTCTACACAGGGGTAGCTGGTTCTCTCTCTCTCTCTCTCTCTAACACACACTCTCTTTCTTTTTCTAAAACAAATACAACAGGAGGATTAGTGGGATAAATCACAACTCCAGCTACTGCTGATGACCCAAGGTTATCATGGATGTCCACAGCCCCCTCTTCTAATACATATTGCAGGGTCTGCTCACTCTTACACTCAGCTAGCACTTCTGTTGGCCCTAGTCATTGATCTGCTTGGGTCACACAGATCTAGATCCATGAGGGCTTTGGACTTTAGATTGTCCTGATCTTTTCCGAGAGTTCCCTCAGTGAGTTCTCTGAGTTGAGTCAGGTCCTTTCCTGCTTCTGCTGCATAGCAGCAACCCCGTTTACTCACGCTAATCAGCATAGTACCTCCTTTCTGGGGTTATCAGTCTATGGGCATGAGATGCCCAATCTGTCTCTGTAGCAGCCAAAGTTTTGTATAGAGTGAAACACTTACTGCCTGGTGGAAGATCTTTCCCTCCCCAATTGTCTGCATGCATATGAGGCCATCTAGTCTCTTGTCAGGTTACCATCTTCTGGCCTGTCTTCATGAGTATGAGTTTAGTGCTTTCTGAAACCAGAAAAAGTCCCCAGGTGGAGATGAGCAGTTGAAGCAGGTCACTGGGGTACAGATAAGGGGGCGTGGGGTGGAAACCAATAGCACCTTCCACAGTGACATGATCAAATATTCCTCATAAAAGGGGGCATCAGGTTTTAAGGCTGAGAACCATGGTGCTATGCTATGAACTATACATTTATGTTACATAATTTTATCTTCCTCATTGGACTTTTATGTTATCTCTCAAAATATCCTTAACTTATATTAGCATTTGGACACCAAGAGTCTTTATATAAGAAAGGACGGAAGAGAAAAGGACATAAATATAATGTGGTGTCCTCCCAATTTTCAGGACCTCTTAAATGAGGAGAGAGAAACGGGGTTGTTAATGTGAGCAAGACTTGTTTCTGAGCACAACATGTGAGCTTTTGACAATCAAGTGGGAACAGAGCGTGGTCTGTTCAGATCCCACTTTGTTCTACGGCTTGGGTGCAAGAGGGAACTTATTTTACCTGTCAGCCCAAATATATTGGTTAAATTATTACCATTTTCATTTAGAAGCAGCTGAGAAAATATATGCCAATTACTCCCAGTGGCCACTGGACTCAAGATGTCTTTTAATTCGTTAATTATTAAGGGTCGGGCTTTTGTAAGAGGAGGTGACAGCGACCTCTCTCTCCCTCTCGCTCATTTAACGCCTCCTTCACAGGGGTGTTGTGAGGATTTCTGCCTGTGTGGTAATGAAGTTCAGTAGCCTTCTTGGAATTTCCCAGTGGAAAAGGTGTTGTAAAATTTCAAAATAAAAAATATACTACGACTAATAAGGATGTTGATCTTGAAATGCAATATGAAAACCAGACACTGGAAATTTAAAATTTGTAATGAAATGCTCTGAAGCTGTGATCCCTTCAGACGTTGGGAGTTCAGCAGGGGTGGGCCCAGGGAAGACTTGGATGGAAGGTGCTGCAGGATGTGGTGGTGGTGATTCAGTAGGTGGCCCTCTTCCATCCCAAGGTGGTCCTGAGCCAAATCCCAGCCTTGGGTTAGGGAGCACTGTGCCACAGGAGAACCATCTATGGGATGAGATGTAAGACTGAAGTTCTGACCACTTCTGCTCATTAAAAATTCCAAGGCATTTTTATAAGGTTAAGGATGTATCCTTATGTTCTACAATCCTATTCCAGTTGGGAAGCAATACTGGCTTTTTAGTAAGGTCTAAAAGAAAGGAGATGTGTGAAATTTCAGGAGGACAGTTAACATTCTAGGGGACAGAATTCAGACAGATCAATTCAAAATTTTATCCTAAACTCTTATTTTACCAAATGATAAAACAAAACACCTGTTTGAGTAACTCTCTTATTGGGGCAGAAATGTATTTGTAGATGAGAGATCCCCTTTCTCAAATAAAACCTATATAATACAGGTAAATTGGAAAAAACTCTCCCATGTTAATATATAATCATGAAATGACTTGTCCCTTAAGTGTTTCTTCTGAGCTTTTCTTTAGTTCCTTAACTAATTGATATTTGATATAAAAATGAAATAAGATAGATGGTGAATTACAATCGTTTCAATTTAGAGTAATCTTAGATCTTTCTCTGGTACCTTCTAGCTGTGTTTCACCCGTAACTTCCAGAATTCTTAATTTGTGTGTCCCTTGCAACTTGACATGCCATGTATTAAACATAATAACAAAAATCAAATTAATAATGTCAGTAATTCACAATAGTAAATGAACTGGAGTTCCAATTGATGAGTCTTTAGAAAGCAAAAATAGAACAAGAAAACAACAAAAAAATAAAAAACATCAATATAAAGATTAGGCCAGGAAAAGGAGACTGATCTTCAGAGAAAACAAACATTCTTAAATATATTTAGAGGTTCCCTTTTCTGGAATTGGAGAACCGCATTGCTTTCTTCCATGCATCACTTACTGTTCTTACTGAGCTCAGCGTGCCCCATTTCTAGATTTTTGGCTAAAGGAAATCATTGAGCCTAAGCTCTGTATGTAATTTGCCATTTCTGTGGAAAGTTACCATAGTTCTGTGGTTCTGGTAGAATGAAAAAAATGCCTCACAGTTTCAGGCAAAGAACAACTCAGATTAACTAATACGAGCTCTCCCCTCTCAGTCCCTGAATACGAGACACTAATTACACTGAGAATCCCAGACAATAGCTTCTTTTTAGAACTCTGTATTAGTGGGGGAAATAACAGACGTTTAGCATTTTGCTTTTCGTATTTGAGTCTAAGTCTTTAAGTATAAATAATAGATGTTAATAGTCACCAATTACTTCTTTTCTACAGTTTCTACAAACGCTTGTTTTATTAAGTGCTGTATTTTGACACTTTTGCTTGACTTTTATGAGATGGTAGTAGTGTTAAAGTCAACTAGACATTCAGTAGCTCTCGTTGGCGCTAATGCTGTAGGGAAGGTAAGAATTTCAGGGACAGTATAATAAATACTTCTAGAGTCTATAAGTTCCAATGCAACCACAAATAAAAACAAAAAAGAACTGTAAATGTAAGTAATGTGGGATAATTAGTCATGTAACAGTGTTCTTCAGTTATAATTCCTTAAATAAAAGTATATATATTTATTTGCTGGACCAAGCATCAATAGGCCTGGTGTCCAGACTGAACTGTGAGTTATCCTAAGTGGGACGATCGAAATACCTGTGGCTCTCTTTCTATCTTTATCCAGTTGGGAAGTTGTTACCTCCTCTACTTATATCATGTATTTCATAGTCAACAATGCTAACAAAGTATCTTTGAAAGCAAACAATAAAATAATACTTAGAGACTTGGATTTATTTATTTTGACAAAAATTGATTTATAATGACCAAAAGACTAAAATATCATATTTTATGTATTTTTTAGTTATAAATCTATTTTCCATTTTGATGTATAGGATATAGAGCCATTATTTCAAATGAAATTAACCAAACATCAAAAGAATTTCAATGTGGGAACAGTAATGTAGACATCAGTAGATTTTTTTTTAAATGCCATACCTACACACAGAAAGAAATAATTAGTTATTTCCCTTAGCATCAGAGATAATGCAAAATATGCTTTTTTAAATATGTTGTATCCACGTGTAGTTGTAAAAAGTAATTCAGAGAGATCCACGTAAACTTTACCTGGTTTCTCCCAACAGTAACCTCTTGAAAGACTATACTACAATATCACAACCAGGGTATTGGCATTGATAGTCAAGACACAGAACTTTTTCAATCCCACGAGGATTCCTCCAGCTACCTTTTTTATAGTCACACACACCCTCTTCTCTCTTACTCCATCCTCTTCCTGACTTCTGGAAACTACCACTTTTTTTCCATTTTTGTAAGTTTCTTCATTTCAAAGTAGGATCATACGACATAGCACTTATGGGGATTGTTTTTTCATAAAAATTCTTTGGAGATTTACCCAAGTTATTGTGTGTATCAATAGTTTGTTCTTTTTCACTGCTCCATGGTATTCCACAAAATATATTCTTGAAATTCTAAACTCATCTTACTACAAATGCTGCTTTATTTAGAGGATTTTTTTTTTTTTTTACTAAAGTGCGTGATTAAAATAAACAGAACACATAATGAGAGAGCTGACTCTTGGTGAAATCTATTTTTTAGACTTCTGATAGTTTTAATGAACTATGAGAAACAACAACTTAAATATACCTAGATAAAAGAATTCATGAAGTTTCACTTTCCATATAAATGCATGTCTGTGATTGTGAGAAGTCAAACAGTAGTTTTGTTCTCTTCTGCAGTAATAAGGTGTAGAACATTCCAGAGGCATGTTGACAAGCAGGCATGAAGGTTGCAAAGATAGTGAAGGACCAATGAATTATAGAAACTGGGAATTCTTCTGTCGAGGAAAATAAGACTCCATAAAGATTGCAGATGTTTGAAATGATGTTTCACATTGAAATTAATAACATCTTATTTCATATTTCTTCAAAAGTAGAAGGCAGAAATACATTTGAGGGGAAGCAGAGTTTACCCTAGTAAAAGAGAAGTGCTTTCTAATATTAAGAACCCTCTCATTCTTATCTGAGTTTTAAAGGTAGTGGGGGCCAGGACAATTCAATGAGGAAAAAATAAGTGTTCTCAACAAATTGTGTTGGAATGACTAATTATCCATATGCCAAATAATGACCCTGGACTTCTATTTCACATCATATACAAAAAATAACTCAAAATAGTTCCAAAGCCTAAATGTAAAAACTAAAAATAAACAACTCTTAGGAGAATATATAGTAGTAAATCTTTGTGACCTTGGATTAGACAATGGTTTTTCAGGTATATCAACAAAACATGCAACAAAAGAAAATCATCAATAGATTAAGTTACATCAAAATGTAAAACTTTATGCTTTAACGAATGCTAACAGGAAAGTAAAAATACAATCCAAATAATATAAGAAAATAATTGCAAATTATATTTGATAAGGGGCTTTTACCCAGAATACATAAAGAGCTTTTTAATAGTATATTTATTCAGTGAAATATTATTCAGTCACACAAAGGCATGAGCACTAATCCGCGCTACAACGTGGACAAACCAAAGCACAGTCTCACTGAGTCTTGTGTTCCTTTGATATAAAATAGGGATGGTAATATAAGCTTTACTGACATCATATACATTGTGAAAATTAACTAGGGTAATAAATATATTACTTTAAAAGTTGCAAAGCACAACATAGACGCTACATTAGGGAGTTTTCAGAATTGTCTAATGTACTCTTTTATGAATAATTTTGAATTTACTTTAAAATTTCATTTTAATTAAAAAAATGTTTTCTTGGGCGGCACCTGTGGCTCGAAGGGAGTAGGGCACTGGCCCCATATGCCAGAGGTGGCATGTTCAAACCCAGCCCTGGCCAAAAACTGCCAAAAAAAAAAAAGTTTTTTCCTTGGTAGTTGTAAAAGAAAAAAGTAGAGTATGATCGATTATTTGGGGCATATTTTCAATTAGTAAATTATCTGTATTCTTCCTATTCCTCTTCCATCTATTCCTTAATCCTAGGCATTTGGCTGCTTATTAGAATTTCCTCCAAAATGATAAGCAGCTCAAACACTCTATTAACGTTTAGAAACATTGATAGGTTTAATTAAAAAGAGCCTTAAATTTATAGATCAAATATCTTTGTAGTCTGTACATCCATTTTGTCCTGGCATCCTACTATCATATACAAAAAAAGTAACAGTTTGAGTGCTACCGAAACTCTTGCAAGTAAGTAAAAGCTAACTTTGGAATTCAGTGGTATTGAACTATAAAACAGAAATGGGCTACACTTATATTTTCCTGTCTGCCAATAACCTTCACATTTTTTGTGAATAAATATGCTCTAGTCAAAACATGCAAATCATCCTTCAGTTGTCAAATTTGAGAATGATGTGCACATCAGTAGTAGTTGGAGACTGAAGTACTTGGGAAGTCATTGATAGCTCAGTCTTAGGTTGTTTCTTGGCAATTTGCTAGGCACTGCATTTTCTTCCTTTGACTTCTCCCTTCCCCCCAAAGTAGGCATTTTTCAGGTTATTGCATATTTTTATTAAATGTATTAAATTTTAGTAACATGTGAGGTGTTCCTTTCATAGAGGCACATTTTTGTAGATGATCATGAATATGAGCTGTCATTCATTCATGAAGTTAATGTTACTGAAAATTCCAGCCCATTGTTTCCCCCAATAACAATTTCTTTGCTTTTCTTATACTATTATTGTATAGCCTTATCCAGAGTCAAGTGGAGAATTTTTTTTTCATTCCTTTTTTTTTTTTTTTTGAGACAGAATCTCACTATGTCACCCTGGGTAGAGTGCCATGGCATCACAGCTCACAGCAACCTCAAACTCTTGGGCTCAAGTGATTCTCTTGCCTCAGCCTCCCAAGTAGCTGGGACCACAGGCGCCCACTGCAACGCCTGGCTATTTTTTGGTTCTAGTTCTCAGTGTTGTTTGGCAGGCCTGGGCTGGATTGAAACCCACCAGCTCTGATGTATGTGGCTGGCACCCTAGCCGCTGAGTTACAGGCGCCGAACCTTTGTTTCATTTCTAAAGTTAACAGTCTTAAAGAATATGGTGCAAGCATAAACCTTTATAACTCTCAGGCTTTGCTTATATTTTGAGATTAGAATTATTTTAAAATTATTACTGAATAGAAATCAGGTTGTATTCAATCCAACCCCTATCTTGCACCACCATTGGCTTCTATGCATGTATTTAAAATTACTATTCATAGCAGTGGCTCTGAAACACTGTAAGATTTTGAGTTACCACAGAAAGATTTGATTAAACTTGTCATCCTAGTCTTATGAAGGCAAAGAAATGGAATAATTTATTTTAATCAAATTCTTTATGAGGATTAGTAGGGTACCAGGACAAAATTCCTCATACTATTAATATTTATAATACAAGCTGAACATCCCTAATCTGAAAATCTAAAATTTGAAATGCTCCCAAATCTGAAACTTTTTGAGAATTGGCATGATGCTAAAAAGAAATACTCACTGAAACATTTCAGATTTGTTAGAGTCGGGATGTATTACCAGTATATACATAATGCAAACATTCCAAAAAAAAAAAAAAGTCTGAAATCCAGAACATTTATGGCCTCAAGTGTTTCCCACAAAGGGATATTCAACCTGTATTTTGCCATTTGTAAAAAAAGAGATCTATGGATAAAAGCATTGTTCACAACTCTTCTGTCTGACTTAGGGGCCCTGTGCCTTGCTCTTGGTACGAGTTGAGCCTTGTTCATTGGGATGGAGATGCGGAGAATTCCAGAAAAGAAAGCATCCGTCTTCACTTTCATGGTGAACACCACCTTTACATACACAGCGTTTCCATAAAGTTTGTGTGCAATTTAAAATGAAATAACTTTATGGACAAACTGTATATGTACATGGGACTAAGGCATGGTGATTTCAAAAACAAGTTATTCTGGGAACCTTACGAAAATATACCGTGTTATTACACAAGAATTCAGGTTTTCAAGAGTTTCTGTACTTGCACATTCAGAAGGAAGAGTGGCTGTGATGAAGAGTATGCTAGCCCCACTATAACAGTGTCTATTTTACCAATCAAATTTAGTGTGTCTCATTCCTAATCTTTAAAACTAGATGAAAATCACATATCTGTGTTGTAGACCAACTGAGGGAATATATGTGAAAGTGACTAGAAATAAGTATAAAGAAATGTGAGTATGGTCGCCAGCAAGCTACTAGATCGTGGAATTTGCCCTGTGTTTATTTTAAAACACTTCTCAACAAGGCTTTATATTTTATTAATGAGTCAAATAACAGGTGTCTCAAAAGTTGCAGGTGTGTCTGAGATTATGCTCTCTTTGGGCCTTGTTTGCAAAAATGTTTTGACCCTTTAACTGGATGTGACAACAACACATTGTCATCTTCTGTGTGTGCCACAGTGAACAAGGTTGGGAAGCCCAGGCCCTATAAAGTCCTCTAATTTCCTTAACAATTTGTTCAGAAAGGGCAGAGCCAGCCATTGACAACTTCCACCATGTGATGCAGGAAATGCCAACTCCATGTAAACAACATCAGTAGAGAGGACGTGACAGGTGAGGTGAGATGTCCTGGTCGCTTGTGCTATAAAGTCTGATTCTTTAGTAATACTTTTGTGGATAGCAACCTGTTTTTAGATTTTGCCTTTTCTCCTTATGTAAGGTGACTTCACAATTGTATATCCAAAGATGTTACTTAAGTTCTTTGAAAATTACAAAGGGCAGTACTCTGAAAAAAGGGAAAGGAGATGACACTTTTAAAAATGCAAACTTTCTGCATTTTTCCCCAATTATATGTGAAATAATAATAATAATATCTGTCTGGGCAAAATGTTTACATTTTTAAAACTTCAATTAACCTCCTACAGTAGTATTGTTAATTGTCAAAGTTGGAGACTAGATCATAGATCACAATGTGGGATAATGACATTTTGGTCTATCACCCAAATTTCAGGTATTTTGTAATTCTGAATTTTTCAGCTTACTTGCCATCCAAATGCATATGTTTAAATTGCTTTTTCCCTGTAACTACAAGAAAATTGCTGTAGATTATGGGCATTTAATCGGGTAATTAGCACAAACTTTTCAAACTTTATTACCTATTTCTCTACTAAATGAGTAATTTAGAGATATAGTCATAAATGGGATAGCAATGTTTCAGTCAATGATGAACCATTTATGTGACAGTAGTCTCAAAATTATGGTATTGTATTTTTACTGTGGCTTTTCTATGTTTAAATAAATGAATATTTACCATGGTGTTATAGTTGTGTACAGTAAAATGCTGTATAGGTTTTTAGCCTAGGAGCAACAGGCTCTGTTACACAGCCTAGTGTATAGCAGGCTACACCATCTAGTACGTGATATGAATGTTTACACAATGATGAAATTGCCTAAGGATGATTTTCTCATAATGTATCACTGTCACTAAGCAAACTATAACTTCCTCCCTCTATCTACTTATCATCTATTTTTATTTTTAGAGCAACATTCTATAAGAGTGGTGTTTGCGTGATGTTGCCCATTGGTCCACTGGGCAATAGAATTTTTTTTTTTTTAATTTATTGTTGGGGATTCATTGAGGGTACAAGAAACCAGATTACACTGATTGCATTTGTTAGGTAAAGACCCTCTTAAAATTGTGTCTTGCCCCCCAATGGTGTGGCACAAAGACTCCACCCCCTTGCTCCTTCCCTCCCTCCTTCTGTCTGATCTCCCCTCCCCCCACCCCCACCATGTCATTAATTGTCATTAATTGTCCTCATATCAAAATTGAGTACATAGGATTCATGCTTCTCCACTCTTGTGATGCTTTACTAAGAATAACGTGTTCCACTTCCATCCAGGTTAATACAAAGGCTGTAAAGTCTCCATCTTTTTTAATGGCTGAATAATATTCCATAGTGTACATATACCACAGCTTATTAATACATTCCTGGGGTGATGGGCATTTAGGCTGTTTCCACATTTTGGTGATTGTAAATTGAGTTGTGATAAACAGTCTAGTGCAAGTGTCCTTATGATAAAAGGACTTTTTTCCTTCTGGGTAGATGCCCAGTAATGGGATTGGAGGAACAAATGGGAGGTCTAGCCTGAGTTCTTTGAGAGTTCTCAGTACTTCCTTACAGAAAAGTTGTATTAGTTTGCAGTCCCACCAGCAGTGTAAAAGTGTTCCCTTCTCTCCACATCCACGCCAGCATCTACAGTTTTGAGATTTTGTGATGTGGGCCATTCTTGCTGGGGTTAGACAGTATCTCAGGGTGGTTTTGAACTGCATTTCTCTAATAATTAGGGATAATGAGCATTTTTTCATGTTTGTTAGCCATTCATCTGTCTTCTTTAGAGAAGGTTCTATTCATGTCTCTTGCCCATTGATATATGGGATTGTTGGCTTTTTTCATGTGGATTAATTTGAGTTCTCTATAGATCCTAGTGGGCAACAGAATCTTTAATATAAGATTTAGGGATCTGACCACTTGAGCAATTAGGAATAAAAATATATTTAAAGACTATATGGAAATAATCTTTAACTTAAGACTTTGTAAATATAAAAAACTTTTTGTTTAGTACATCATTTATTCATCCACTTCATTAATTTTTCAAGTGTTTATTTAATAAAGTATGCATTTGAGTTTGACTATGGTTTGATAATGTTTTTTCTTTCTTTCTTTCTTTTTTTTTCTTTTGACCCCACCAAAGCTCACATTGGAATTTGATATTTGTGTGGTGGTACCGGGAAGTGAGTCCTGTTTTAGTTATAGAGACAGATCTCCTCATGAATAGCTAGGTGCTGTTCTTGCAGTACTAAGTTCTTGCTCTTGGAGACTGGATTTGACCTTGCAGGAACAGATTAGTTCCCTGGAGTGTAGGTTGTTACAAAGCCAGATGCTCCTTAGGAGTCTCCCTCTTTACACTTGTCTCCTTCCCCTTGGACCTTCTCTTCTTGTGGCAGGCATGAGAACCCTTGCACCCATGGGAGAAAAACAAAGCATGCCCACCTCAGGTATTACTTTATAGCACTGCAAAACTGACTAAGACAGTGTTCCAAAAGTTTTTGATAAGATTGTTGGGGAAAAGCCTTTCTACAAAAGTAGTAACACTTGAGGTTCCACTTAATGGAGCAGAAAGAGCCAGCCACATGAAAATCTATAGATAACCAAGGTCCTGGACAGGACTTGTAATTTCACATCCATAAAGAACACAAGAAGATGGCTTGAGGTGTGAGACATACATTCTCCATTACTGTAGAACTAGCCAAACAAGACTATTAAAATTTAATTAATGTAAAATGTGAAAGCTCAGTTCCTCAGTGGCACTAGCCATGGTTCAAGCACTGGACAGGCACATAGTTGATAACACAGAGTGCATTTCATTCACTGAGGAAAGTTCTAGTAAATAGTGCTGCACTAATGAAGTGAGAACATTGGAACAGGAGGAGAGGTCTGAGAGAGTGTCTTGGAAAGATCATGAAGGTCTTTGCAGAGGTCATGAGGACTTTGAATTCACACGTGCGATGCAAAGCTTTTACATGGTTTTAAGCAGGGGAGGGACATCATTCAATTCATATTTTTAAACCATTACTCTGCTGCATAGGAAATGAATTATAAGGAGGGCAAGACCAGTTAGTTATTGTAATTGTTCTGGCAGGGGATGATGATGGGTCTTCGGTAGGTTATTATGAAGGGGGTGGTGGAAACTAAATGGATTTTGGGTATACTTGCATTTTATAGAATTAAGTGGATTTGCTTAAATAGACTGGTGAAGTGAGAAAAACAGCAGAATGAAGAGCAATGCCTGCTTTGGGGGACTTGAGCAAGTAGGTAGAAGGTCATGTTCATTACTAGGATGAAAGAAGACTAAAGAGAAAGAGTTTGGGTAGGAAGTGGGCAGAGGTTGGAGGGAGTCAAAAGTTTTGTTTGGATACATTTTAGTTACCTATTAGATATAAATGCATAGAGGTCAGGTAGGTAGTAGAAAATGAGTGAATCCCTTTAAGCCTAATTGTACCTGGTAAAGTACAAATGCCATGGGGTTATATTCTAGATCCTCTTTCCAAAGAGTTAATAAAAACACATTAGATATGGCTAAGTGGAGAGTTGCTTCTAGTGAAATTTGCATTTATCTTTCTATTGTCCATGCTCTACTCTCGTTCATTGTACCCACCTACTTCCTTATTGTTTAGCTGTATTGTTCTTGAAGAAGGACTCATCTCTATCGGCTGAAAATGAGCACTATTACATACAAGAGACTGCTCCATGCCCACTTTATGCATTGTAGCGTTTATGTACATTTTTAATCGCAACTTTTAGTATAGCTCTGTGGCTTTCTGTGTCTCTCTAACATGAGTGTTTTATTGCTTTTGTTCACCTGCCTCTGAGTTCCATATGGTAATAGAGACAAATTTACCTTCTTTCTTTTTGGTAGACAAATAACTTTTATTTTTTATTATTTTTTTATTTTCTCTATACATATACATATGTTTATTTGGTTTCCACTTTTTGCCTTCACAAAATTAAAAAAGCTTGAAATTTAATAACAATGTTTACGATAAGGACTAGTTTTTTTTTTTTGTAGTTTTTGGTTGGGGCCAGGTTTGAACCTACCACCTCTGGTATGTGGAGCCACTGCCTTACTCCTTGAGCCATAGGCACCGCCCAGGACTAGATATTGATTAATAATAATAACTGCAAAAAAAGTAACATTCACATTGTCAGATAAGTCTATCATAGAATGCTTTGACTCTGAGGTTCAGTATGGAGTCATTAGTTAACTTATTTTTTTTCCAAAGTCTCAAAAAATAGACAACTAATATTCATAAATAAAAATAGAAGATAATTTCAAAAAACAGGTCATGCCAAATCTTATAGACAATAGAAAAAGAAGAAATACTTCAAAATCATTCTACTTCATCTGGATATACCTGATGTTAAAATTGGAAAAAATATATTATTATAAAGGGAAATTACAAACATAGTTCACTTATAAATGAGTATGCAATATCCTAAACAACATATTAACAAGTTGACTTAAAAATTAATGTTCAGGTAAAATGTACTTTGGTCAAAATTAAATCCAATTTATGTGAGAATTAGTCACTATTTTCTTTCTTAAGTTTATCACTTTTTAAGAAAACTTTAACTCCCCAAATTACTTATTGGGTATAATGTATGCTACTCAAGAGATGCGTTAATTAATAGACTAAACTTTTCTACTTGCAATTCAGCTATATAATAATCCCCCATATTTGTTTAAATTTAAAAGAGGAAAAAATATTTAGAAACCAAAACAGAAAAATTCTTTAATTTCCTGATGGCTATTAGTCCCTGAAACTCATTACAGATTTCACAGCATCTAATGATTATGTAAATGTAGGATTATAACTGTGCAGGGAACAAGATTTAGAGAAAAATTAAAACTAAAAGTGATTTAAATTGTTTTAATTGTATAAATATTATTGGTAATGAGAACTGATGCAAGAAAAAACCTTATAAGTGGAGAAATGCACTAAAAAATAAATGCATCATGTAAGTCTCTAAATGGGCATCCACAGCTGTTTTACCAAAATAAAAAGTTTCACAAGCATTAAAGGAATGTATTCCTATACATTTGACTTGTTCTTAGAAAGAAACTAATATTCAGAGAGCATATTAATACTGCTGATTCTTTACAATGTAAGAGCAGTAAGTACATTTTTAATAATTGGAAAAGACAGATGTGCAGAGAAAAATGAAAAGAGAACGACATCAAATGATATTATTAGAGTTTTTCTTACACGTGCAAATAATTCTTATAATGCTACTGAGACAGCTTTCATAGGGCTCAAACAAATAGCATTGAGAGTTTCTTATGTATAACTCAAAAACAGGAAATAATATAAGGGAGAAAATGTGAGATAGGGACAAGCAGAATACCCCAAATCCTGGGCGGTGATAGGAAATGATAAAAAGGTGGTAGAATTAGAATCAATATTTAAGTTATTCAGTGTCTTTAATTCTAAAATAAAGAATGTTCATTTAATATAGGCTTTTTTATAGTTCACTTTTCAGCATGTGGAATGCCCATAGGACTGGGTAAGCCTTCCTGTGCCATTCATTTCCCTCACGCCAGCCTTACATAATTTGTCCACTGGTCAGCTCCACCATCAATAATATCACAGGAGATTTATTAAAGAGTACAGGGCCCCAGAGACTTGTGGACTACTTCTGACATATGTTATTTCTGATCCTTAAACAACTTTATAAGAAACAGCATCCTTGCTTTTAAGGATAAGACAAAGAAACTAAAGCAAGGTATAGTTGAATGACTTGTCCAAAGTCTCCTGTTAAATGTAGAGGTGGAATTTAAATTAAAATACATGTAATTAAATGTGTTGAGAGGGGTCGCTACACCTTTTCATGCCCTCGTGAGGACAGGGAATCTGTCTTACTCGCTGTAGATTTCTATCTCCACAGTATCTGGAAAAACTCCATGAATTGTATTTCATTGAAGTGAGTTAGGTGAGCTATTATAGCAACATGTGAATGGGATGGACTAGGAATGAAAGACTTTGGGTTGAAATTATTGGTTAACTATAAAGTCCCTTTGAGTAAACGACTTCCCCTCTGCCTGTTTTAGTATTCTGTTTCCTCACCTGGAAAATAGAGATTCAATGATTGGAGTCTATGTGTAGATTTGAAAGAAAATGAGGAAGATATCCTTCACTGATAAGGCATCGCATAGATACAGTTCTGTTTAACCCATAACTTAGTCACTCAACAATCCTTTGTTGTTGTTGTTGTTATTGTTGTTGTTGCAATTTTTGGCCAGGGCCGGGTTTGAATCCACCACCTCCAGCATATGGGGCCGGCGCCTCACTCCTTGAGCCACAGGCACCACCTTCAATAATCCTTTCAAACTGCATTGTGGTACAGACATCTCATTTCTGTTTTCAGATGTACCTGTAATTAAATGGCAGCCACAGAGAATTTCTTTCCAGTGTTAAGAGGAAATCATTTTCAATCAAAACTTTGGAAGGCAAAACAAGACCAATAATTTCATTTCTTAGTAATATGAGCTTCCAGTAATGCCCTTAAAAGCTAGTAAGAGGAAATCACATCAGTGTATTTAAAAGACCTTCCAATTCATTTTTGGTTTTGTAGTTTATAGCACATCCTCAGCTTTTTCAGGCTTTCCAATATATTAAATGACCTAGCATTTTTATGAGATGCCATAAACATATTTTCTTTGCTGTAGGTATTCTACAAGCAGAAATTGTCACTTTCTCTGACACTTGAGCTGCTTTTTACTTTCTGACATCAGTTTTCTAGCTCAGTTTTCTAGCTCATGATTTTCTAGCTCATCTAGGCTGGATGCTTTTTTCTTTGGCAGCATGGAAAGCCTGAGTTGAAAGATCATAGTAACCCAACGAAATCTAACTGCAAGATTGCTTTCCAAAGTGCTTGGGAAGCTGAAGCTGTGCTTCTTTTAGGTCATCCCAGAGACTGTCCCCAGGTGGAGCGTCTCCTTGAAGGCATTTTCCATTCCTGTTCTTACTTGGACTCTACTTATAATTAGATGGTGACTTAAAAATCCATTTTAGGGGATGTGGTTAGAATGGATTAGGCAGTTTATTATAATATCTTTCTTTCTGTAAGATTTTCTGCTTTTTTCACAGCCTAAGCCTTCACATGCTTGGACATGATATGAAAGTTGAAAATAAATGAATTGAAAAATAAAACTGATAACATTTCATCAAGGAGATTTTTTTTCTTTTTCTTTTTCTTTTTTTTTTTAGTACTAAATAGAAATTTCATGTGTTAATTGCTAGGCATATGCTGGCAACCCTACCCCAGTTGTGTTGAAGATAAATGGCTTTAGACTGTAGAATTTGAAATAATCTCCATATGAGATTTGGAAAGCAGAGAAGGGTTATGCAGCTTCCATGCACTGATGAATTCACCTCTTAGAGTAGAACCCTCTGTTTGCCCTCCCTGCTTGACCTTTGTGAAGATACAAGGTGATATTTAGTCACCACGAATTTTAGTAGGACCTTGTCTTCAGAATTGATTAAGGTATTAGGTTTATTTAAAGCATAGATCTCTAGGGAGTACATTACTGTTGGCCATTGACTCAATTTCCATTGCACATTCCATAGGACCTTCTAATTTTAATTGTCTACCTCCAAATTACACATTTTAAGCCTCTGTGATTATACAATGTTTGTGTAGTGATTGGTTAAATTATTATAGTTTCATTCCAAAATATTTGTTACCTTCACACAGGGAAGCAATTGCTGCCCAGCAAAGTTACACTCAAATTAAAAGCCCATTAACAACAAACAATTTAGGCTTTCTTTACCACTCCCCCCCCACCATCAAACGCCACGAAGTTCCATAGATGGATGTAAATGTGGAAAGCAGGCCCCAGTGAGAGGGGCTATAGTGAGCTGGACAATTTATTCCCTGCTTGCCTGGATTCAGATTAAAAGAAATTAAACAACAGAACCATTCCTGTAAAGTTTGTGGGTAAACTGAGAGAGAAATCATAATTTTGCAGGCTCCGTGAGGAGGTTGGATTGAAAGCTTATTTCTGTGGTTTGTCCATTTGGGGGGGACTAACAACCTTGACCAGCTCCAGGCTTAATTTCCTCCACAGCTCTCGACAGTGTGGATCGAGAAGGCCTCCAGCTAGCCAGAACGTGAAAGTTCAAAACGGAAATAGGTAAGTGAGAATCCTAATCACGATTAATTAATCATGTCTCCAAAATTACTTTAGTGCAGACTAGAGAGAATCTGTCTCCATGATTAAGACAATATACTTTAAAAAAAGACAATATACTTTTCAGTCAATGTTGTTATTATTTCCATTTTTTTTTTTTAAATCATAGCTGTGTACATTAATGCAATCATGGGGTAAAATGTGCTGGTTTTATATAAAATTTGAAGTATTTTCATCAAACTAGTTAACATAGCCTTCACGGCATTTTCTTAGTTATTGTGTTAAGACATTTGTATTCTACATTTAGTAAATTTCACATGTACCCTTGTAAGATGAAAGTGTGGTCTCACCAATTACCCTCCCTCCACCTATCCTTCCCTAAAGGAGCATATTAGTTTGCATTCCCACCAGCAGTATAGAAGTGTTTCCTTTTCTCCACATCCACACCAACATCTCTGGTATTGGGATTTTGTGATGTGGGCTAATCTTACTGGAGTTAGATGATATCTCAAAGTAATTTTGGTTTGCATTTTTCTGATGATTAAGGATGATGAGCATTTTTTATGTGTCTGTAGGCTGTGCATCTGTCTTCTTCAGAGAAGTTTCTCTTCAAGTCCCTTGCCAACCCTGAGATGGGATGGAGCTAAAACATATTCTTCTTAGCAAAGAGTCTCAAGAATGAAAGAAAAAGTATCCAATGTACTCAGCCCTACTAAGAAACCAATTTATAGCTTTCATATGAAAGCTATAACCCAATTATAGCCCAGGAATATGGGGAAAGAAGAGGGGAGGAGAGAGGAGAGAGAGGATGGGTGGAGGGAGGTTAATTGGTGGGATCACATCTACGGTGCATCTTATAAGGGTACAGATGAAACTTACTAAATGCAGAATACAAATGTCTTCATACAATAACTAGGAAAGTGCCATGAAGGCTATGTTAAACAGTTTTCTGAAAATGTTTCAGATTGTATATGAAGCCAGCACATTGTACCCCACAATTACACTAATGTACACAGCTATGATTTAATAAAAAAAATAAAATGAATAAAGAAAGAAAGGAAACAAAACCACTGTGTGCACTCCTAAGGAAATAATATATGATGGTGTGATAGTGGGTTTTCAAACATAGGCTATAAATATATTACAAAAGGCAGGATAGAAATGGTAATATATTCTCCACAAACCAACAATATAAAGGATATTGGTCTTATCTTCTAAGATACTTCCGCAGTGTCCCTACTTTGAACCTTACCCCATCCTCAATAGCTTAAAAATTGAGAGAGAGTCTCCTGGTCACTTCCATTATTCTGTTAATGATTTACTCAAATATATCCAAGTACTTTTTGCTTTGAATACATCTATTTATAAAGCATCTAGCATACTTAACAATAGATACAGTCTATTGCTACCATTGAATATCCATGGGGTCAGAGCAAAAAGGAAAATAAATTATAAGATAAAGTAACAACAGCAATGCTGTAGTATAGCCATCATGATGAGAGCAAGCAGGAAAACGGACTAACGCTTTTTAGAGAAATTAGTTCACACAGAAGTGTTATTTAAGGATTAGCAAATTTCCAGTTCAATGAGGACAGAAGTATAAAATAAAGTTATTTTGTCTATTTCAAATCTACTCAAAAACGTATATTTGGATGTGGTTTTGCTACTAAATTGCTTCTCTTTTTTCAGAAAACAGAATTAGTGGCTGGATTTGGAGGGGGTAAGCAGATACCTCTAAGGGGATGGAATGTCTGGAATTTAATAGAAAGTAAAGTTGATTTTTCTCATAGGACGCCATGTTTCTGAAATGTAAACAATGATATATGAATACAGTTAAAAGTGTTGATTAGCGCCCCGCCTGTGACTCAGTGGGTAGGGCGCTGGCACCAGTGGCCAGTTCAAACCCGGCCCCAGCCAAACTGCAATAACAACAACAACAAAAATAGTCGGGCGTTGTGGCGGGCGCCTGTAGTCCCAGCTACTCGGGAGGCTGAGGCAAGAGACTCATCAAAGCCCAGGAGTTGAAGGTTGCTGTGACCTGTGATGCCACAGCACTCTACTGAGGGCGATAAAGTGATACTCTGTCTCTTCAAAAAAAAAAAAAAAAGTATTGAGTTGGCATGAAAGTTACACCAATTTAATTTACAAGTCAGTGAAAGGTTGAACAAACAAAACCACACTTAAGCATCATGAACAAAACAGACAACTGTCTAACTTTTTACAGTTCTAACCAAATGATTGAATAATAATAATAATAATAATAATAATAATAAAATAATGATTGAATCATTTATTACTTGCTCAATAAGTAAAATTTAAATTAAATTAAATTATTTTAAATTATTAAATTTAATAATAATTATTTAACTAATTTATTATCATTAAATTATTTTAACTGTCCAAGTACTACCATTTTTGAGGTCAGCTATATTGCATAAAATAATGTGGGGAAACCTTGTCACCTGTTACATAATTACAACTGTGGACAGGAAAAGATCACATTGCCTTAAATTGTGCTGAGATGGTAGGAGTGAAGAAATAATCTCATTTGATGTTTTGTTTTAATTTGCCTTCTCTGTCTTAAGGTATTTGTTGTTGCCTTACAGAGGCACACAATTTTTAGCTAATCTTTTCTATAGTTTTTCAATATATTCCATAGATATTTACTGAGAGCCAGCTAAGTGCCAGGTACTTTCCAAGGTACTGGATAAACAAAAGGGAAATGAGTATATTTCACAAAAGATGGTTGCTTATTTAGTTATTCTAGATGAGATTGGGAATCTGCCTTGGGAGATAATTACTAAAGGAACTAAAATATAAATAGTGAAAAGAGGTTGTTGCTAAGGACTAATGGTGAAGGTAGGAGGGATGGGGCAAAAGACACTTGCTTTTCATCCCAAGCTCTTCTGGATCTTTTTTTTAACCATATTTGTGTGTTATTTGCATAAAAATTAAAATGAAGTAACTGACCCCTTGAAAAAGAGCATGAGATGTGGTTTCCTCCTTAGACTGATGGTAGGAGAAAAAACAGGATAAAGGAGTTAAGATTTGACCTTTAACATTTGCCAAATTAATAGAGAAAAATCACAAGGCATAAAAACTCATTAATGGCATAAACTAAAAAGGGAATTAGTTTTGAATTGGTGGAACTCATTTGACTAGAACAATTAGTTCTACTAACCTTTCTTAAAACATTTGGAATCATGGCATCACTCCATTGAATTTAATTGAACAAATATTTATTGTATCCCTTTTTTCCCCTGACATGGCATTAGATGCCAAAATTCTACCATTAGACAAAGAAAACAAAATCCTCCTCATGGATTTTATAGTTCAGTAGCAGAACTTCATCCTGCCAAGGCTTAAATATCTGGGTTAGTACATAGCAAGGAGCAGACAGCGATTGTTTCATCTGTTGAATTACTTGGAAACATGAGCATTTTTCTAAGTTCAAGTGTCAGCTCATATTTCCTTACCTTGCATTGTTGTACTACATTCAGATTTGCATGTGTTTGGGAACAAAAACTTATAATTTCCCAATGAACTATATGTATGCAGCATGACTTAAAATGAAAAATATATGTGCTGCCTTGTTAGACAGCAGATAGAAAGAACACACATCCTGTAGTCTGTACAGCTGGAGACTCTCGGTATTCAAGGGTAATTATTTGGTCAAATAATTGCCTGCTTTGATAGTAGTGGCAGACACATGCCACTCAGCCTTGTTGGAAGAAGTAATGGTAGTTGCTGTAGCCATTGGCAGCAATATTCTGCACAAGACAACCCTTTACCACCTGAGTCACAAGGGGTTTAGAAATTGGAGAGAGAGAGTCATTCTCTGAATAGAGCTGGCCAGTCTATCACAGAAGACAGAAGGGAAGAAAGGTTGAATAAGGCATTCTCTGTTTGAAACATGTAATCTGATGTGACTGAGCATCAGTTAATTTTGGGCCTCACATGTAATAGAAAGCCAACCGTTTCTACAAAACCAAGAGCCTGAGCACAACTAAGACTGTGGGACCTCAACCTTTTTTTAGTACATTTCATAAAAATTCGCTCCTGAACGTAGTAGTCAGACCAAAGATCACAGAAAAGGCATTGTCTTCTCATACATTACCCGCTATTAAATTGAGGGATGCAGATAAAGCATGAAGGTCATTAAATAAAAAAGAGAGAGACTTCAAGCTTATTAATCATGTCTTCAGAAGAGAAATCATTTCTCAAGATAAGATTTGGAAAACAGCCTACTTCAAAGCCCCTTGTGTCTCAGGTTGTAAAGGGTTGTCAAAACAGTTTGTTTCATCAGGCTGCGATGTGCAAAACGACCATGGCACCCTTCTAGTTTATGCTCAATCAATAGAAATAAGCAATTAATCTTAGAGTCCTTCAAATGGCATCATTTTTTTTCCACAAGGAGAGAAGTAGCATCATTGGCTACATGGATGCTAAATAGCTGGAGTAAACTAAAAGTTGAAATGATCTGAAAACCTAATACTAGCATTCTTCTCCCATCGGGGCAACCTGAACAAACTAATGCAATTGTACCTATTGTTCTGTTGGGTCATGAATTGTATAACAAACATCATTTCTTTGAATAAACATTCCTCTATAACTACTTTAAATGTTGTTAATTCCTATTTATTTCAAATTAGGAGGCAAAGATGTGCCATTAGCATTCTAGAATGATAAGAAAGCCCAATTAAATAAAATTAGGTTTTATCACGACTAGTTCTTTAATTTATAATCACTAATGGTTGGCTTCCAGATAATCCATTGTATCTACATGTGTGTACTCTATCAATTACCTAGTAACCTGATGTCTGGTTATCCGTGCTTGGGTTGGAGTAACTATAAAGAATGTAGTTGGTCTTCCTCAGATGTATCTTGATCACAGTTGTTAAAGACCTAGATGCATATAGATGCATATTTTGTCTGCTTTAGACTTAGTAGTGATTAAGTCAAGAGTCAAATCTGATATGTACTGGGCAAAAGCAGTACAGCTTTTCCACTGGGCTTGAGTATGGACAGGACACTTCATTCCAGGTTGGCAACATTTTCTTGCATTGCCTTCTACTTGAGCTCCTATGTCCAGGTGATGACCATAGCTTATTATATGGGCTCAGAATATGGAACCTTTGTTGAAGCTTACACTCAATTTTTAGAAAGGGTCCTCTTTATGAATTTGTGGTAAGGAGATCTAAATTTATTTTGCTCAAATCTGAAAATATGTAGGCAAATACTTAGGCAGGAGTTAAGTTTCCAGTAGTTATTACAGAAACATCAAGAGCAAGATTGTCTCTTGACTCTTAGAAATAGCATAATGCAGATACCAACTATTAAAGTACACTCAGACATAGCACAGAATAAAATGGGTCATGGTGACTTCACTGATCTTCAAGCTGACAGGAGCACTTACACAGTGAATTCTGCATGGCAGTCAGAGGGTAAAGTAAGAACATGGACACTCACTCATCACCTCTTTATTCTAAACATCGTAATCTGCACTTTCAAAATGAACATCGTTGTTATTCTCAGAATCCTATCTGTGTTAGTAATGTTCATAAAGTAACCCGCAAGATTTTGAGTAAACACTATGCAAACAATCCCTTAAGTAAGATTGTATAAAGTTTAGATTTTTTAAAGAAAGTAAATGAATTTGAAGTCAACAGCTATAAATTGTCTTTCTTGTCCAAAGAAAGCTATAAATTGTCTTTCTTCTCCAATTGTCTAAATTGTCCAAAAACTTCTGTACCCTCCACATTTACCTGAAATTTTTTTAAAAAGAAAATAAACACAATAAAAAAATTTAAAAAACTTACCTATATACCAACATCATTTATATTAAAGAGAAATACATTCTACAGATCATATTCATTTAACATAAGTCAATTTTCATAAGACCACTGCCATTTCTTCATCAGCTGTGCTTCATAGAGAGTGAGCCAGTCTTATCCGTGCTATGAATAACAAGCCTAAGCTTCATGTTGATTGATTAACTGGATTGTAAGTAACTCTGTCTGGGGAGGATCTACTTTTTATAGTATCCTCTTCTCTAGATCCATTCTCTCTTTAATTTTTACCAGAATTCATTATTTGAAGTTTTTGGACCCTTCCTAATTTCAAAGATAGCATTCCCTTTATCTCCAAAATACTAAAAAATGTCTTTCTGTCCATCATTTATAGAAGACTCTCAAAGAAATAAGTTATTTACATGGACTCATCCAGCAAGTGAATAGACTTAAAATGATAATGAGGATGTTGAAAAATTCATTCCTCAGATCCTACCGCTTTTGACTTTTCCCTCTTACCACAGTCTAATTCAGCCCTCTCCTGCTTCCCTCTCTCTCTCTCTCTCTCTCTCACATACACATACACACAGTGATGTATTAAATTTGGTGGGATTATTAACCCTCCCAAAGTACCAGTGGCACTAGGGGAGCGTGCAGAAAGAGAAGGTGAAGTAAATCAGGGCTGGAGTACAGGAAAAGACTTTGGCAAATATTTATGTGTAGTGCCCTCCATTGCCCCCAGATGAATTTGTGATTTTCTCATTGCCATTGGTTTTCAGCAGTTTTATCATACCTAGGTATGATTTTCTTGGACATTATTTGGTTTGTGGTTTGCTAAGTTTATTGGATGTGTAGAGCTATGTTTTTCACTAAACTCATAAAATTTTCAGATGCATCTAAATGGGTACGTTCCTGTAGAAAACGTGGCAACTAATAAGTCTCAATTCATCTCTTCATTGAGGGTTTTACTTGAGTTATATTTTCTTATGTCCTCGGCCTCTGGAAGGTTTTATCTATTAAGCACCTTGAGACTACAGGAATTTCTTCAGATTTAAAGGAATTATAATTCTATTTTACTTCCCACATAACACAGCTTCAGAATTCAGCATATACATATGTGTGTGTGTGTGTGTGTGTGTGTGTAGAGAGAGAGAGAGACTGAAAAGTAAACCAGACAAATGCAAGTGTTGAGACTCTTTGAATCTCCAGCTTTTGTATTTGTATTTTGCGAGAGTTTATGTGTATGTGTGTTTTTTGTTTGTTTGTTTGTTTGTTTTCCTTCAGTCTGATGTGACTTCTATGGAGTTCTCTGTTGTCTCTGTTCCTCATCAATGACCCTCTGCTTCCCCAAGCCTATAATCCCAGGTGTTAGTCCCCAACAAAAATTGGCAAAGGCCTTTCAGGGAGAAGCAGGTGCAGATTTCCTGTTCATCTCCGAAAGGTTTCCTCTCTGTGGAATTTTAGTATCTCTAGTCCTGCTTGCTTATGCAACACCTCGTTCTTTTGAAAATAGGATGTTTTTGATATATTTTGGTTTCTTTGATTTTTTTTAAGTTTAAAGAAAGCATTGGAATGCCACAAACAATTTCGTCATTCTACTCTAAAACAGAAGTCTGTAATATAGTGACGAATATCTAGAAGGTTCTTAGTTAATTCTGTAAAAATTTCCACAAATTAAGAATGAATACATTGAGAGTAAAAATTCTTTAAACATAAACATACCAAGAAAGTAGAGTTAACATCACACATAACTTTTTAAAATAAATTTATTTGACTAAATCACTCATCATTTTAGCAAATTGAGATCAGCTAACATAGAGAAATTTAAGGGGGGGCTATAAAACATTAATAGAAGCATGAGTGAAAAAAGATAAATTTTGGTAAAACAAATATTAAGAGAAAAGATAGAGTTTTTAAAAACCACAAGAAAAAAGAAAAGTCTGAACACACACTAAAAAGTATGAAGGATGACAAAAGATGGAAGAAATCACCATGAAAGGAAATGGGTAAATATTTATTGCCCCCCTCATAATTCTTCTAAAACCTGGTTCTTAGCAAAGTATAGCAAGTTCCAAAGAGGAAAAAGTATATTATTGTTCCTTCTTCATTCTCACTAAGGGTCATAACAATCTTGGAATTGACCAAGAGCCGTGATTTTTAAGGGGCACTCTGGATGTCTAAGGAATAATTTTTGAGAGATATGGTGGTACCGAGTCTCTGTGATGGCCTTGTACTGATGCTTAGGGCACTTGCCTCTGGGAGCTTTTTGTCTATTAAGCACCTTGAGACTATAGAAACTCCTTTTTGTTTTTAAGTAACTATTATTCTGATTGCTTCCCCTATAATGATGCCGCTTGGGAATTCAGTATTCAGTATATTCATGCCCTTTATTACACCCTTTCCAAAGGGCTTGCCTAAGTAAGTGACAGAATTTAGCAGAAATGAAGGAGGGTGGGTTTCAGAGCTAGGTCATAAAAGACATTTCAGCTTCCTCTTGCTTTCTCCTGGATTGACATCTCTGCTGGAAGTCATTGTTATATCATGAAGACACTCAAGCAGCTCTATGGAGGGGTCCGTGTGACAAGAAAATAAAGCCTCTTGCCCAAAGTTAACATCTATGTGCTAGTTGTGAGCCGAGGAGCCACCTTGAGAGCAGGTCCTTTAGCCTTGATAGAGACCTCAGATAACTACATCCCGGACTAACTTCTTATCTGCAAGTCACGAGAAACATTAGGCCAGAACCACTCAGCTGTATGACTTCTGATCCACAAAACTATGTGAGATAATAAATATTGATTTTTAAGCAAAAATCTGAGGAAGGGTAATTTGTTCCATAGGATGTGATATAGGAATTCAGGAGAGAAAGATAAAAGATAAAGCTAGTAAACGAGAATCTTAGCACTCCAATTTTCAATTTGACACTACTTCCAACATCTCTCAGGAGTGGGCCTAACACTTGTGTTCTAGACAAGTGAGTATTATTTAAGAAAAATCCTTCAACTAATCCATTAGATGTGATAATCTCCTTTTCCAACCCTTAAAAAATTGCTTTCTGTCCTGCTTTTCATATCTCCCCTTCTATCTCCCCTCCAAACTCATTTAACCTTAGCAATAAGAACCCTAACCCTGCAAGTAAAAAAAAGGGGGGGCATATTACAAAGAAAATCATGGTGCCAGTAGAATTAACACATGTATTAGATTATTATAAAAACAAAGAACCTAAGCAAATGAAAAGGGTAAAGTGACACTCAGGTATCTACATTGTCATATTTGGAATATATATCATTTCTCATTTGGTCTCTCATGCATCCATGTAGATGATCAAGCTCTTGTCTGATTCATAATGATATGAAAGGATATGTGAATATCCTTTCCCTTTATATAGGTTGTATATTTGCTTTGATTGTTGTCTCCTTAGCTGTACAGCAGTTATTCAGTTTAATTAAGTCCTATTTGTTTATTTTTGTTGTGTTGCAAATGCCATGGAAGTCTTCTTCATAGAGTCTTTCCCCAGTGTGATATCGTCAAATGTTTTCCACACACTCTCTTTGAGGAGTTTTATTGTTTCATGGGTTAGATTTAGATCTTTCATCCATCTTGAATGAATTTTTGTGAGTGGAGAAAGGTGCAAATCCAGTTTCAGTCATTTACATGTGAATATCCAATTCCCCCAGACCATTTATTGAATAGGGATGCTTTCCCCAGTGTGTGTTCTTATTTGGTTTATCAAAGATTAGGTGGCTGTAAGATGTTGGTTTCATCTCAGGGTTTTCTGTTTGGTTCCACATGTCTATGTCTCTATTTTTGTGCCAGTATCATGCCGTCAATATGGGTAGCATTTATTTAATAAAACCATTCAAACCATTCAGAAAGTACAAGCAATTTACAACCATAAGACAGAAAGAAGAGTATGTTGAAATCGTTTACAAAATATTGTGCCACTTGTTCTCTATCAACACATTTGATGAAAACAAGAGTTACAAGTATTTTTAAGTATAAAATAATGTACAATAAGAATGACTTAGACTTTTTTTGAAAGAGAATGTTTATATAAAATTTGTAATTGTTAAAAGTGGGCTGGTTATGCATTTTCTAATTATCAAGCCTGTAGATTTTAACATTTTGTACTACATTTCTGAAAATAATTATAAATTACATTTAATACTCATGAATCAATTCTCATCAATGGGTAAAATTGCAAGTCAAATGGTCATAGAAGAACCAGTCAATTTTGAAACACAGAATCAGAAGTTGAGAGTGAATTTGATCACTTTCCAGAAGACACAATGAATATTTCCTCACAACTGCCTAGAAATTTGAGAAATGGTCCATGACATAGAGAATATAGTACAAGGATTAGCTAATCTTAGAATCATAAAATGTTACCAGTACAACAGATGGTTTAAATGATCTGACTTCATTATTTTATAACCAAGGAAATGGAGGCCTTATCCCAAATAGCAGATTATCTAAAATCACACAGCTGATTAATGCAGAGCCCAAACCAAACCATAATTTCTGCCTCCCAGGTGTTTCCTTCTACTGTGCTAGTATACCACCATCTGCCAATATCCAGCAGCTGGAGCTCCTCTGATGCAGGTGTCAGGCCCTTTGCATAACTGTGATGAGTAAAGACAGTCTTACTTGTCTCTCCTTCCTTAAAGGCACCCCTCCCAGGCTTTTCACACATAAGCCGTTCCCTACTACAGTCCTGCTCAATCCCTCCCCACAAAAGCTTAGCAATTCTTTACCTGATCTACTGTTAGTCCTAAGTGGCAGGCAGTTCATGGATCTGAGCCACTAACTCAGCCAATGTGCTCAGAAAGGAATCTAAATACAGAAAGTGCCAAAAACATGTGTACACAATTTAGAAAAGGAAAAAACTGTATTAGAATTGTAATGCTCAAGTCATGTTTGACTTCTGCAATTATAGGAGAGACAAGATACAACATATAAGATAACAAATATTATCAGTATATACTGAGTATTATAATTTTAATACAGTTTTTTTTTCCTTTCTTAGATTGTGTGGACATGCTTTTGACACCCTCTGTAGATTCTCCTACATGTTGATAGTTTGACTGTAGTCTTCCTAAACTTATCCCCAGCTTTTTGTTATTGAACTCCATGGCAAGCATGTGGAACAATTTAAAACAAAAACACTGACGCTTTTGTTTTTTACCTTATCCTAAAAATACCTGAATTAACTTTGATGATTAAAATGTATATGGTCATGATTTAGATCCTATTACCTACTTTACTAAATAGGTAACATTTTTGGAAAAAGTGGCATTAGTTTTAACTCACATATTCATATCTCAGCATATTTGAGAAATTAATACAGCTTCCTAATTTTTTTTTTAGCTGGGGCTGGGTTTGAACCCGCCACCTCCGGTATGTGAGGCCAGAGCCCCACTCCTTTGAGGCACAGGTGCCACCCAGGTTCTTTTTTTTTTTTATAAACACAGAATCTCACTTAATCGCCCTGGGTAGAGTGCCGTGGCATCACACAGCTCACAGCAACCTCCAACTCCTAGGCTTAAGTGATTCTCTTGCCTCAGCCTCCTGAGTAGTTTGGGACTACAGGCGCCCGCCACAATGCCCGGCTATTTTTCTGTTTTGTAGCTCGGCCGAGGCTGGTTTGAACCCGCCACCTTTGGTATATGGGGCCGGCACCCTACTCACTAAGCCACAGGCACCGCCCCAGCTTCATAATCTTTAATCCTAAAATTAGATCATTAATCATCTCTTGAAATCAGAAAGCACTAGAAAGACAAATTGCTTAAAGAGAAATTCAGAATTAGCAATTTCAAGCCAGATATATATGGAGAGCAGTTTTACTGCAGCTAACTGGTAGACCTCTGTCATCTAAGAGAATAGGTAGGGTCTTCCTGAATTCATGAGATTACACTTGTTTAATATATACACAGAGTCTGCCTTCCTGTATATTAAAATATTCTATAAACATGAACAGAGACAAACAGGGCCTTCAGTAAATAGCTGTGAAGATCTATTTATGTATAATCCACTATTTAACAAATAGTGAAATCATCTCATAAGGCATACTGGCCCCTTTAGCTTGATCATTTTCCCAGTAATGTTTTATTAGGTTTAAGTTAGGATAAAATGTACCTGGGGTGGAAAAGAGCAGCATAGTCATCCAATAAAGAAGAAACAAAGGAAGGACAGAGTGTCAACACACATTGTAAAGTTTTCTTTGGCACCCGTACAAAAAGCCATTATTCCAGCCAGGCAACCATATGCCTATAATGTGGCAGAGCCATTCTCTGGGCTCAAATCCAGGGCTCCATCTTATCACTCTCTAATTTAGATTAATAATTCATTTTATTATCTGAAAGGACTATAATATACCTAGTCAGCTGAACTATAAAAGCAACTCATCCCAGGTGACATCCATAGTTTTCAATGTTAACAGGCAAGACAAATCTCCATTTTAATATGCCTGTCATAACATACATTCACTTAATGAGAATATAAAGAGAAGCGTCTGTAAAAGCTGACTCAGCCATAGGTGCTCTGCAGGGGAATGGGGAAGGGAAGGGGGAAAATGAGGGAGATGGGAAGAGAAATTGATAGGTGTTTGATGCCTATCAAGTGCCAAGCAGTGTGGTGAGAAAATGCCATCCTCAGGACCATTATGTGGGGCCTGTGATAGTAGTATCCCCATTGCAGAAAGGAGGAGAGTAAGAATTAGGAAAAGTAAACAAATTACCCACATTCATTAATCTAGTAGGAAGAACTCCAAATTCTAAACAGAAATGACCAGCTAAGTGGTCAAATAAATAGAGGAAGGAAGGAAGGAAAGAAGGAAGGAAGGGAGGAAGGAGAAGAAAAGAAAAACTAGAAAATAGTTCCATGATAGGACATGAACATATCTTTGATATATGGTCAAACTGAGTGCACAAGCACAGAGAAAATTTTAAATAATATTAACAGAATAGTGTTAGTAAAACTAGTAAAAATGCTTCCTGGAGATGAGGTTTGACATTGCTCCAAAGCTTCTCAACTTTTAAAATAATCCATGGCTCTATATTTAAACACTGACCTGATTCCTGAGGCTGAGAAACACCAGATGAGTGTGAAAGTAAAAGTCCTTGAGTTTTAACAGGAAGAGCTCCAGGTCGGCCAGAATGAAAGCTTAAAGATAGCATCTCTCTTCTTTGCAGGATGGAGGAAGGAAGCAAAGAAGGCAGCTTCTTCCTCTTCTAGTATAAATCTGTCAAGCTGGAAGAAAGATTATATCTTCAGTATGGGATTTTTTTTTTAACTTCTTTACAAGTAATTAAAATTCACTTATGTAGCCATATCAGGACTGCCCACTTAAGAAGTTCACCAGTACTGAGGAGGATGTTACTCCTGCCAAATCTTTCTTGGCTCTTTAAATCTTAGCCTTGTTAAATAAATAATTACAAAATTCTAAACTTACTGATGTACTTTTAAAAAAACTAGCTACTAAGAAGTTCATGAATGAGGCTCATTGGGCATGTAAAACACAAGTCATTTTTCACTTAAACTCTTATTAAAAAACATTTAATTTTCAGTATCATGAATTTTAATTTCTTTATCATGGTAGAGAAATGGTCAGATGAATAGTGAAGAATCTTTTGCCAAAATGACATTTTATTTCTCTTCAATGACTGAGAATGATTGAGAAGAATGTCTTGATTCCCTGATCTCCAGTTTTCACATCTGTAATCTGAGAAGGCTTAGAATCAATAATGTAGACTTTTTCCAGATTTACAGATATTCTACAGATTAAGAAAGGTAAGGACTGAAAAATATTTTCTGAATTTATTAAGTAAATAGCCGTGATAACTTTGTAGAGAACCATTTTAATGAAGAAATTTAGGACAAGACATTTGGGTTAAGTGAGGAAGGGAAAGACAAATTGAGATGAAATTCATTAAGGAATGAGTGAGGGGTGACAAATGGAAAACCAGGCACTAATCTTTAAAGTAGCCTGGTTGAGGGGAAGGGGAGGCTGAGGATGAATGAACGGAAGGATCCATTTTTTGGGATAGAAGAGATGTGTTGCTTGCTTACATTAAATGATAGGAGAAACTTAGGTTCATTAACATGTTGATGGGAGACCTTTTATAAACATGTAAGATTGCTGAAAAGGTATAAGTGGGTGGGTTTCAAAGCATACATGTGAGGATTTACATCGGAGAGAAATGAAGTGGGAAAACAGTTCAGAAAAATGGTTGACTCCTCTGGGTAGGAAGGGAAAAGACAGGTTGAAATAGTGGCTCCATGGAAAAATAACACTTAATGGAACCTCAAAATTTATATCCTTTTATAAAAATAAAGATTGTCTCTCTGCACATTCAGGCACTAAACAACTGAGTCCAAATGCCTGTGTCACATATAAATGAATACATATAGTGAGGCAGAATCGAAATCGGCCTAACCTGAGTTTCATGCCAGATATCTAGGTTCAAACATGCCCTTCTCTGAAATTGATGTCCTCATGAATAACAAAATCAGAAATACATTCTAAAATTGGCCATTAACAAAAGGCAGAGCATGATGGTGGACAGGACAGATGCTTAGCTCAAATCTCCCACGAGAAAGGGGAGATTTTTCTCCCATCAGAAAAAGGGGCAGAGGGGGATGATGGCTGACTGGAGCCAAATTTCAACAGAAGCTCCAGTCCAGAGGGAGAGATAATGTCCAGAAAGAACCCAACAAAGCCAAAGGAGGGGAGCTGAACTAAGAGATAGATAATCACATATCTTCCCTGCCAAGGCAAGCTACGACTCCAAGGAAACAAATTTCAGGTACAGATCTCATCCCAAAGAAGATGTGTGTCCATCCCCTCCCCTAATAGAGTTGCTTGCTTGCTGTGGGATCTCTACTAGTGAGCAATGAACTGAGGTTCTCCCCACCTCACCCCACTAGAAAGAATTGCTGGAAACTGGGACTCCTTCTCCAGAGAGCCCCTGCTGTGAGCCCAGGAATTCCCTTGTCTGGCAGGAAATTTGAACAAATATTTTCCTTGCCACCTTGCACTTCCAGTCTACATTTCCCCCCTATCCTGGCAGTCTAGAAGTCCAACCCCTGCAGACACCAGAATGTCTGCACTTCTTGGCTAGGACTAGGCATTGCATAGATGGAGGCAGTGCAGCTGTGCTGTATCTGTGAATCCAGTAACAGTACAGAAACACAAGGAGGGAAAGGTGACTGACCTGGCCCTGAGAAAGTGTATCTCAGCAGTGGGCAGAGACTTGGGTCTCTGCACTATGGATGGAGACTCGGGAACTGCTGAGATGCACCAACCCAAGTGGAGACACCTTCCACCCAACATCAGCATTAATAATTAATATAGTGATCTAGCTGGGGTCTAATTTTGGACAGTCACCACCCCAACTCTGTGGTCTGCCAGAGGGAACCAGACCTCACCCTATAGGGATACCAGAGCTGCAAAACAGTGGCAACAAAGGTGGAGTGGCTGAGGGAGAAATTCTTTTCCTGTCTCGATAGCCTCAGGTTTAGACTGAGTTCAGGTGGAACTTTCCCCAGCTTCTATTGAGGACCTGAGGCAGGCAGGTTTCAGCTTCCCCTGCTGGATGGTGGTAGAGGGTGGTAACCATGAGGAGAAGTCAGTGACATTACTTTGATTCTGGCAGGCACATAGCCCTGGCACATTGGCTTATTGGACAGAACTGGGCCACTGAGACTGGGTTACAGAGACTGCTGGTGAGGCTACCAGAGACTGGGGTTACCAGACTCTGGTGGTGAAAGGTGAGTAAGGTAGGGAAAGAGGCATCAATCTTCTTGCTCCAAACCTTTTACTGGACAGGCCTTTCGGACTCCTTGGAGCACCAGAGGTTCTCAAGCCACACTTGAGCTACCAGTAGACTCCTAATATCTAGTTGTTGGAGATCTTTTGAACTCTCCAGCTAGAGAGTGGGTGCTGTTTGGGACAATTGGTTTGGAACTCTTGAACTGGACAAATCACCCGAGGACCCTCCAAGGTGGTACCTTGGTTTTGTTGTAGTGGGAAGGTTTGATTTTCCTCTTCCAGGTATTACCTGTGGGGGACAGGATGTCCTAGTTGCTTGTATTTCTCCAAAACTGAGACTGTAACCCAAAGTCACTGATTCACAAGAATTGGATGGTGATCAGCTGAATACAAGACAAAGCTACCTACCCCCACTACACCAATCAGGCCTCTAGAGTCACAGACTGTATTCCTCTACAGGTCCTTTACAAAATTGTACAGGAAAGGCTGCAGTCACCAGTCCCAGTTGTTTGGTGAAGGTCGGGTCAAACACAACCCCAGAAGTCTCCAACCCAATTTCACCTTATCTGCTCATTTAGCTGAACAGTGAGAAATAATCATGGGGTGGAATCAGTGGGAAAACTCTGGCAACATGAACAATCAGAACAGTTCAACTCCCCCAAGGAATGACAAACTAGCCAAATCAGAGTATCCCATTCACAGATGGCTGAGATGTCAGAAATTGAATTTAGAATTTGGATGGCAAATAAGATTAACAGAATGGAAGTAAAGTTGGACATAGAAATTCTAGGAATAATTCAAAAGATGTCTCAAGAATTCAATGAATTCAAAGACAAAATCACCAAAGATTTAGACACATTGAGAAAAGAAGTTGCAGCCTTCCAAGATATGAGAAGTACAGTAGAATCCCTCAGTAACAGAATGGACATGGCAGAAGAAAGGATTTCCAACATCAAAGACAAAGTTTTTGAAGGCTCCCAAACACTTAAAGGGGAATAGAAGTGGAGTGCAAAACTGGTTCATTCTCTTAGAGATGTCTGGGCTAATTCAAAGAAAACCAATATTCACCTTATAGGGATCCCTGAGGTAATGAAGTAGCTTTGCAAGGCACAGAGGATCTCTTTCATGAGATTATGAAAGAGAACTTTCCAGACATGCCAAGAGATTCTGAAATTTAGATAGCAGTTTCAGAACCCCAGCACAACTCTACCCAAATAAGAAATCCCCTAGGCACATCATAATAAATTTCACTAAAGTTAATATGAAGGAGGAAATTTTGAAAGCAGCCAAACATAAAAAAAAAAAAAACTACAATCTATAAGGGGAAGAGTATTAGAATGACTGCAGATCTCTCTGCTGAAACCTTTCAAGCTAGAAGAGGGTCGTCATCAACTTTTAATCTCCAAAAAAAAAAAAAATAATAACTTTCAACCCAGGATCCTCTATCCAGCTAAACTGAATTTCATTTATGATGGAGAAATTAAATACTTTAATGACATTCACATGTTGAAGAAATTTGCCATAACTAAAACAGCTCTCCAGGATATCCTCAGAAAATGACCAGCGCAATCATCCACCACAAAAGTAAACTCACTCTGAAACCTTTGATCAAATTCCAACTTCCACAGTAGTGAAAGGATTAAATATGTCCACTCGTCTTTCCAAAAACTCAACACCCAAAATTCTATCACCCCTATCAATATTCTCAGTTAATGTGAATGGCTTAAATTTTCCTCTAAAGAGGCACAGCCTGGTTGACTGGATACAAAAACTCCAGCTAGGTATCTACTGCATATAAGAATCTCATCTTACCTTAAAAGATAAATATAGACTCAGAGTAAAGGGATGGTCATCTACATTCCAGGCAAATGGAAAGCAGAAAAAAGCAGGTGTTGCAATTTTATTTGCAGATACAATAGGCTTTAAACCAACAAAAGTAAGGAAGGATAAGGATGGTCGCTTCATATTTGTTAAAGGCAATACTCAATATGATGAGATTTCAATTATTAATATTTGTGCACCTAACCAAAATGTGCCTCAATTTATAAAAGAAACTCAAACAGACATGAGCAACTTGATTTCCTCCAGCTCCATAATAGCTGGAGATTTTAACACTCCTTTTACAGTGTGAGATAGATCCTCCAAAAAGAAGCTAAGCAGAGAAATTTTAGACTTAAACTTAACAATTCAACATTTGGATTTACAAGACATCTATAGAATATTTCATCCTAACAAAACTGAATACACATTCTTCTCATCAGCCCATGGAACATACTTCAAAACTGATCACATATTAGGTCACAAGTCTAACGTCAGCAAATTTAAAAGAACAGAAATTATTCCTTGCATCTTCTCAGACCACCATGGAATAAAAGTTACACTCAACAATAACAGGAATTTGCATACTCAAACAAAAACATGGAAGCTAAATAACCTTATACTGAACGATAGACGGGTCATAGACAAGATTAAGAAGGAAATCACTAAATTTTTGGAATAAAACTACAATTCAGAAATTTTAATACCCCTTTAGCAGTGTTGGATAGAACAAAAAGAAGCTAAGCAAAAAAAATTTAGATTTAAACCTAACCATTCAACATTTGGATTTAACAGACATCTACAGAACATTTTATCCTAATTAAACTGAACATTCTTCTCATCAGCCCATGGAACATACTCCAAAATCAAGCACATCTTAGGTCACAAATCTAACCTCAGCAAATTTAAAAGAATAGAAATTATTTCTTGAATCTTCTCAGACCATCGTGGAATAAAAGTAGAAATCAGTAACAGGAATCTGCATACTCATACAAAAACATGGAAGCTAAATAACCTTATGCTGGGTCATAAATGGGATTAAGAAGGAAATTACCAAATTTTTGGAACAAAACGATAATGAAGACACAAATTATCAGAACCTCTGGGATACTGCAAAGGCAGTCCTAAGAGGGAAATTTATAGCACTGCAAGCCTTTCTCAAGGGAACGGAAAGAGAGTAAGTTTACAACTTAATGGGACATCTCAAGCAATTGGAAAAGGAAGAACATTCCAATCTCAAATCCAGCAGAAGAAAAGAAATAACCAAAATTAGAGTAGAATTAAATGAAATTGAAAATAAAAGTATTATACAACAGATCAATAAATCAAAAAGTTGTGTTTTTTAAAAAGGTAAATAAAATAGATAAACCTTTGGTTAACATAACTAGGAAAAAAACAGTAAAATCTCTAATTTTATTAATCAGAAATAGTAAAGACAAAATAACAACAGACTCCTCAGAAATTCAAAAAATCCTTAATGAATATTACAAGAAATTTTATTCTTAGAAATATGAAAATATAAAGGAAATTGACCAATACTTGAAGCACGCAACCTTCCCAGACTTAGTCAGAATCAAGTGGAAATGTTGAATAGGCCTATATCAAGTTATGAATTAGCATCAACTTTACAAAATCACCCTAAAAAGAAAAGCCTGGGACCAGATGGCTTCACATCAGAATTCTACCAAACCTTTAAAGAGGAACTAGTACATATGTTACTAAACCTTTTCCAAAATATAGAAAAAGAAGGAATACTACCCAACATATTCTATGAAGCAAACATCACCTTGATCCCCAAACCAGGAAAAGACCCAACAAGAGAAGAAAATTATAGGCCAATATCACTAATGAATATTGATGCAAAAATATTTAACAAAATTCTAACAAATAGAATCCAGCAACACATCAAACAAATTATACATCATAACCAAGTGGGTTTTATCCCATGGTCTCAAGGCTGGTTCATTATATGTAAATCTATGAATATAATTCAGCATATAAATTAAAAAACAAAGAATATATGATTTTCTCAATTGATGCAGAAAAAGTTTTTGATCATATCCAGCATCCCTTCATGATCAGAACACTTAAGAAAATGGGTATAGAAAGGACATTTCTTAAACTGATAGAGGCCATTTACAGCAAACCCACAGCAAATATCATATTGAATGGAGTTAAATTGAAATTATTTCCACTCAGATAAGGAACCAGGCAAGATTTCCTATTGTCTACACTGCTCTTTAACATTGTAATGGAAGTTTTACCCATTGCAATTAGGGAAGAAAAGGTGATCAAGTCTATCCATATAGGGTAAGAAGAGATCAAAATTTCCCTCTTTTCAGATGATATGATTGTATATCTGTAAAATACCAGGGATTCTACTACAAAACTCTTAGAAGTGATCAATGAATACAGCAGTGTCTCAGGTTACAAAGTAAACACTCATAAATCTGTAGCCTTTATATATACCAACAATAGCCAAGCTGAAAAAACAGTCAAGGACTCTATTCCGTTCATAGTAGTGCCAAAGAAGATGAAATATTTGGGAGCTTACCTGACAAAAGATGTGAAAGATCTCTATAAAGAGAACTATGAAACTCTTAGAAAAGAAATATCTGAAGATTAACAAATGGAAAAATATACCATGCTCATGGCTGGGAAGAATCAACATTGTCAAAATGTTCATCCTACCCAAAGCAATATATAATTTTAATGCAATCCCTATTAAAGCTCCACTGTCATACTTTAAAGATCTCGAAAAAATTAACACATCATTTTATATGGAATCAGAAAAAACCTCAAATAGCCAAGACATTGCTCAGAAATAAAAACAAAGTATGGGAATTACGCTACCAGACCTCAGACTATACTATAAATTGATAGTGATCAAAATAATATGGTACTGGCACAAAAACAGAGAGGTAGATGTATGGAACAGAATAGAGAACCAAGAGATAAACCCAGCTACTTACCACTATTTTATCTTTGACAAGCCAATTAAAAACATTCAGTGGGGAAAAGATTCCCTATTTAACAAATGGTGCTGGGTGAATTGGCTGGCAACCTGTAGAAGACTGAAACTGGACCCACACCTTTCACCTTTAACTAAGATAGGCTCTCACTAGATTAAAGATTTAAACTTAAGACATGAAACTATAAAAATACTAGAGAAAGTGCAGGGAAAGCTCTTGAAGGAATCAGCCTGGGTGAATATTTTATGAAGAGGACCCCCCAGGTAATTAAAGCAGCATTAAAAGTACACTAATAGGACCTGATCAAACTAAAAAACTTCTGCACAGCCAAGAACACAGTAAGTAAAGCAAGCAGGTAGCCCTCAGAATGGGAGAAGATATTTGCTGTTATGCCTCCAACAAAAGTTTAATGACCAGAATCCACAGAGACCTCAAATGTATTAGCAAGAAAAGAAGTGATCCCATTTCAGGGTGGGCAAGGGACTTGAAGAGAAACTTCTCTGAAAAAGACAGGTGCATGGCCTACAGACATATAAAAAAATGCTCATCATCATTAATCATCAGAGAAATGCAAATCAAAACTACTTTGAGATATCATCTAACTCCAGTAAGATTAGCCCAATTGCAAGGGTAGTTTAAGGGGGGAACTTATCATCTGGGAGGCTTTAGACAAATCTG